>JAQIUQ010005060.1:220000-302161 GCA_030378365.1 Hybognathus amarus | reverse complement strand
TTCGGTTAATAACTGGAGCCTTTTATATTTTCAGGTCTCAAAAGTCAGTGCCTTGGGTAAACTACAGGTAGGTGACAAAAAAATATAATTTTGTATTTCCATTTGCTTTATTAGCAAAATAAACAATCTATTGAGTTTCCACAACTTTCAAATTGGGAAAATAAAGTAGGTGAGAAGTATGTCAAATTTGCTGTCACTCCCTCAGCCGTTGTTTTATAATATGTTTTTGCATAAGGCCGTGTGTCCACCAAAGTGTTTTAGCTGTCTGAAAACGCTGTGCTTTGGGCACTTGAGAGCGTTTTGGTAGCAGCGTTTTTCCGTTAGACGTTTCGTCTACAGAATATCCGCAGCACAGTTTACTTGTAACTACTTCCAAATAATTTGTTTCATACAAAAATTATTTTTCATCCATTTTGTTTGGTTAGCTCTGTTGGTCGTTGTACAGAAAGTATGTTGTGACAGTTGGTCGGTGTGGTTTAGTGCCGCCCTCCCCACTGTGATTGGACGGCTGTCCACCCGCCACACACAGAGGGCAATGGACTTAGACCTGAGTGTAAAATGAGGCTCTAGACCCTTCCAGAGCTGAGATATTGAGATATTTATAATGGCATAAATGCTACGTGGGATGTCCATATCTCAGCTCTGGAAGGGTCTAGAGCCTCCATTTTGCACTCAGGTCTAAGTCACATGGCCCTCTATCAGAATCCAAAATTTCAAGAAAATCAGAGAAACTCAAAATTTTGACCCAAAAAAAAAAACGACAGTGGTACCCCTGTCATTTTTTTATTTGGTGCGAAAAAAAAGTTTCTCCAATCTTCTTGAAACTCTGGATTCTGATAGAGGGCCATGGGACTTAGACCTGAGTGTAAAAATGGAGGCTCTAGACCTTTCCAGAGCTGAGATATTGAGATATTTATAATGGCATAAATGCTAGTTGGGATGTCCATATCTCAGCTCTGGAAGGGTCTAGAGCCTCCATTTTTGCACTCAGGTCTAAGTCACATGGCCCTCTATCAGAATCCAGAGTTTCAAGAAAATCAGAGAAACTCAAAATTTTGACCCAAAAAAAAACGATCAGTGGTACCCCTGTTGTTTTTTTTTTTGTTGCGAAAAAAAAAGTTTCTCCAATCTTCTTGAAACTCTGGATTCTGATAGAGGGCCATGGGACTTAGACCTGAGTGTAAAAATGGAGGCTCTAGACCCTTCCAGAGCTGAGATATTGAGATATTTATAATGGCATAAATGCTACGTAGGATGTCCATATCTCAGCTCTGGAAGGGTCTAGAGCCTCCATTTTTGCACTCAGGTCTAAGTCACATGGCCCTCTATCAGAATCCAGAGTTTCAAGAAAATCAGAGAAAGTCAAAATTTTGACCCAAAAAAAAAACGAGTCGTGTTACCTTTTTTTTTTTTTTTGTTGTGCGAAAAAAAAGTTTCTCCAATCTTCTTGAAACTCTGGATTCTGATAGAGGGCCATGGGACTTAGACCTGAGTATAAAAATGGAGGCTCTAGACCCTTCCAGAGCTGAGATATTGAGATATTTATAATGGCATAAATGCTACGTGGGATGTCCATATCTCAGCTCTGGAAGGGTCTAGAGACTCCATTTCTGCACTCAGGTCTAAGTTATTGAGCTCTGTTGGTTGGAACATGAATGATTTGCCGATATAAAGGTGTTACTGTTTTTGCAGCTTGTCTATTATATTTCTCCTCTCTATGGATAATTATTATTGAAGTCTCTTTTTCTAGGAAAAAACTATAGGCCCACTAACATTTTCACTGGCCCACCCAAAATACAATTTCTGCCTACGCCACTGTTCCAAGGTCTAAGATACGTCATTGTTTACAGGTTGAATGATTCTCATTGGTTAAGAAATAGATAAACACATTAATTTTCCACACATATACAGATAGACACGGAAGCATATCTCCATCGATTATGCAGCTGAAACTCAGAGACACATGACCTTCCAGGTCACAGATGTGGTTGCTGGCGTCAGTGTCCAGAACAACAACTCAGTCAATCTCCAATAATACCAGTGTTTCCTTAACCTGCAACCAAGAAGACTAACACACACCAACACACTGCTTTTCCAAGGCTGGATTTGGCCAGGCTCTAACTACAAACAGGAGAGTCATCTCAAAACATCAAGATAATGCCTTCTTTCTCTCCTAGGATAAATTTTAGTCTAACTGGAAAGTAAGGCTTTAACATGAAATGGTCTCTTAAACTATTGGCTTTTATTTTTGTATGTTTAGGCTATTATCTGTTTCTTTTCGCTGCCTGTGCTGCGGTAGTTTATTTCACAAATTCATTGTATGTGTAAACCCTATGGTGTAAACATAGATTTGGCAATAAAGCTCAAGTTTTGTGAGCACAACAGTGAACGTCCACTTTATCTTGTTCCGAGATGGTTTTTTTTTTTTTCATTACATTTTTCTCAGCGATTCTTTAGTAAAGTGGAGCAGGTATGACATAAATTTTGTAGTCCAAAACGCGAGTTAGCGTTTTAGCACTTTTGGTTCTGTGGGTTTTTAGTTAAATGGCTGAAATAAGGTCTGTGGTGATATATATTTCTCATAAGTATCACTTCTCGACGTAAAATACATCAGTAATACCCCACTCGTGTTTTTTTAAGCTGTTATGTGTCTTGAAAAAGGTTGCCAAGTGTCTAAATGGGACTAAACAACGGAGGCTGTCGAGGAGAGCAAACGTCATCATGCCGAACAGGTAAACTCAGTCATAGTAGATCCGTATATTGCCAAATCTATGTTTACACATACAATGAATTTGTGAAAGAAGCTACCGCAGCACAGCCAGCGAAAAGAAAAAGATAATAAACATACAAAAATACACAATAAACAAAATAGACAATAGGCTCTGTCTGTGTACAGTAGGCTATGCTATAGCACAATTTTAACTTAATGTAAATAAGCGTTATGGTGTGCTAAACAAATAAGTTATAGTGTGGGCTATTGTGCACATTGTTTATGAGGTAGATGGCCTAAAGAAATAAACTTAACAATAAATACATAAACACATTTGAAATTACTTGTGATATTATTAGTAGCCTACTGCTGTATTGTTATAATATGGTAGCCTATAATAGACTATTGAACAGAGTAATTTTGATTTAATTGTGTTGTCTGTGTCTTCACCGGCCTTTAGATGTCACCAAAGCCAAATGAATGATGATTTTGCTCTCGACTGGTATAACTGGTGGTTTGTGGATAAAGCAAGTGTTAAATTGGATGAACTTTATACAAGATAATCTCCCATGTCCATGCTATAAAGTGTGTGAACAGCACAAAACAACTAACCTAAAAAACAATGGGAAGTGCATGTGATATGTTTACTGTCATCTCATGTTTACAGCACTAAAGATTACAGTACAGTAAACATTTGTTAAAATGGGACTAGGAGGCAATAAAAGTAAAACAATAATTCAACACTTCCTACTTCCTGACAGAACTTCACTCATTTTTTTAACGATGAAATTACCTTTTCCTGAAATAAAGGAATCATTATTAATTATTTCACGTGAGATATTCTAATAACAAGAGCAATTTTTGAGGTTATTCATGCTTTGATGAGTGAAAACTTATAGTAATAAAATAAGAAATAATTCAAATGTAAAGTTTGAATACGATGACCTAAAGGACTTGTTTTTTTTTTTTCGTGTGCTGCAATGACAGTTTTCCTTCAAGCTAGCTCGAGACTGACCTGACCGAAGGCAGTTATGGCATCTCAGTATAATATATATCATGGCCAGTTATTCAGAGACTGGGTTGAAACCTCTAGATCAGCGAATCATGAATCAGAGAATGATTCATCTTATGTGCAGCTGGATTGCCTTTGTAAGTTATTTTAACTGTAAGTTGAACTGGATTAGAAAGCATCTTCTCACTTATAATAGTATGAATTGTTGATGATTTAATTGACAATATCATCACTATTAACTACTATAATTACAATATTAAATTCCACTTTTTAATTAATTCACACTGGATGGATGGATAGATAGAGATAGAGATGGATAGAGAGCTGTTTTAATCCAACTTTGGGTCAAATATGGATTTAATTTAATGTAATTTAAAAATTTAACCCAATGTCTAAGTTTGTCCATATTTGACCCTAAGGTGGGTTAAAACAACCCAGCAATTTTAGAGTGTGTGTGTATTGATGTATGTATGTATGGATGGATGTACGGATGGATGGATGTATGCATGGATGTATGTATGGATGGATGGATGGATGGATGGATGGATGGATGGATGGATGGATGGATGGATGGATTGATGAATGGATGGATGTACGGATGCATGAATGTATGGATGGATGTACAGATGGATGGATGTATGGATGGATTGATGTATGGATGTATGGATGGATGTATGGATGGATGGATGGATGGATGGATTGATGGATGTATGTATGTATGGATGGATGGATGGATGTACGGATGTATGTATGGATGGATGGATGTACGGATGGATGGATGTATGGATGGATGGATGGATGTATGGATTGATGTATAATGTATGGATGTATGGATGTATGGATGTATGGATGTATGGATGGATGGATGTACGGATGGATGGATGTATGGATGGATAGATGGATGTACGGATGGATGGCTGTATGGATGGATGTACGGATGGATGGCTGTATGGATGGATGTACGGATGTACGGATGGATGGATGTATGGATGTATGTATGTATGGAGGGATGGATGTATGTATGTATGTATGGATGGATGTATGTATGTATGTATGGATGGATGGATGGATGGATGGATGGATGGATGGATGGATGGATGTAAGGATGGATGGATGCATGTATGTATGTATGGATGTATGGATGGATGGATGGATGGATGTATGGATGGATGGATGGATGGATGGATGGATGGATGGATGGATGGATGGATGAACTAAAAATGCTGGGTTGTTTTAACCCAACTTTGGGTCACATATGGACAAACCCACATGTTGGGTTAAAAATGTAACTAAAAATGTAACCCAATGGCTAGATTTGTCCAATATTTGACCCAAAGTTGGGATAAAACAACCCAGCAATTTTTAGTATTCAGTAGATCCGAGTAGATAGATAGATAGATAGATAGATAGATAGATAGATAGATAGATAGATAGATAGATAGATAGATAGATAGATAGATAGATAGATAGATAGATAGATAGATAGATAGATAGATAGATAGATAGATAGATAGATAGATAGATAGATAGATATAGATAGATAGATAGATAGATAGATAGATAGATAGATAGATAGAATAGATAGATAGATAGATAGATAGATAGATAGATAGATAGATAGATAGATAGATAGATAGATAGATAGATAGATAGATAGATAGATAGATAGATAGATAGATAGATAGATAGATAGATATGTAAAGTGTTCCAGTGATGCTCTCATTATAACTGTATTAGAGGAATGTGATGATTAGAGGGGGCGAGGCCAACAGACTCCATCCGTTCATTGATAGATATATTACTATATAACAGCCGATCAGACTCTCTAAGGGTCACACACTCGGTCCAGTCTCACTGCTAGAGTCCCAGGACACACACACACTTGGTCCAGTCTCACTGCTGGAGTCCCAGGACACACAGGACACACACACACTCGGTCCAGTCTCCCAGGACAGTCACAATGCGCGCTCTGCTTTCAGCTCTTCTTCTGCTTCTGCATTCATGCAGCGCTGCAGGTGAGTTATCTACTGCATCATCATGATGCATTCATATTCAAGCTTATTTACTACAGGGTTTGATATAAATAAGGACATTTCATGTGACAAAGCACTGATCAGATTGGACTTAGCTGAACTTCATATTGCATTTATTAGTGCTCATGTATTTATAAGTAATGCGCATCATTTAAAGGTGAGAAGACTGACTCCTGTGTGACATTGACATGTATAGAGATTTACATTCAGGCTATTCGTAAACAGTTTCTTGCAAATCGAGTTTCTTAGTCTATTGTTTTATGCGTAAAACAGCTGTCACTGATTAATACCTGATATTAAAATTTAACAATAATAACTTTGGTAATTTCGGTAAAGCCTCGAGTTTTTCAAAAGTACACACACGCATGATGCTTTGTAACGTTTTTTATTTCATTTATTTTGAGTATCCACAACTGAAGAATAACCACATCATTTCATCCCAAACCAAAAATAAAGATGACCCCATTCATTAATGCGCAGTCTTTAGTTATAACTTCTCAGTAAATATTTAGTTGATTCAAACGCTCTCTCACCTATATGCAGACTGTCGGATATCTTATGCATTTAGAAAAAACTCGAAACCCTAGAAAAGTCCGTCATCGGAGAAAATAAGTAATAATTCCTGATTTTCTGGAGGAAGGAGCGTCTTTATTTGTGCTCAAGGACACACGGTCTGTTCCCGTTCCCGGTGTAGGAGGAGCGCGTAAATCCAGAAGGCGTCCGATTGTTTGCCAACGACTGAAGCGCTGACACTGAAACATTCACACCTGAATCACAGCCTTCTGTGACTATCAGAAAGCTAGACCTTTTAAACGGAACATCGAATGTGCGGCGCGTAATGAGGGTCATTACGCGCAACCCAAACTGTCCTCTGGCGCCAATTGTACAGTAAGCTTCGCAAAACGCAAAGTTTTTAGTGACATGATATGTAAATGAACGAGTGATACCGACAAAAGTTATGGTTCGGTTTTCAGAAGCGAAATGCTATTTACCTCTCACAGACGAATGCGATTACGAGTCTTCCTGCAGGTGAAAATGCGCGCTCGTCGTATATAATGAAACGTAAAACGGGCACCAAAATTATGCATAAAGAATGTATTTGTAAAAGTCACACTCAAAATAATGTCACAGTGTTAGATAACACAATATCAAAGCAAGGGTCCATTATTGTGAATAATCGACACAAATGCCACTGGATTAAAGATATTAAAACGTAATAAAAAAATAAGGATCTAAAGACATTTCTAAACATTGTGTATTGTGAAAGCATACACATGACTTGACAAACACTCTTCAAAGGCGTTTGACAATAAGACGTTTGTTCTCTTCGAAAATGCTAAAACATGTGGAGTGTTGAAATTGAAGATTGATTAACTCAGTATTGTGTGACTTTGTGTTTAATTACACACACTGAAAATGATGAAGTTGGCGAAGAGGAAATAAGCGACAGCATTTGACTGATATGATTTGAATAATAGCCTATTCCAGCCCGATCACACTAAATGGGTCTTTATATCACGCATGTGTATTGTCGTGTAATTTATACGCTAAAGTGAGTTTTTACGTGCATATGATACGCTGATGTAATGATATGATTCGCGGAATATTCTGATGTAATAAGTGTGACTGCAGTGACTTCATATATACTTTCTAGGGCACATGAATGTATGCCAATAACAAGTCAAAAGGCTCAAGGTCTCCATACAGGAGCCAAAATTAGATACTGAACATGTAAGTGCTTAGAACATGCAAACGAACACTTTAATCTTCTTCATATCACCATTATCTTATTATCAATCACTTAGAAATGTCGTGAAGAGGTTAAAGAGTCAGCTTCATTGTTGATTCATTATTGTGCTCTTGATCAACACATTATCACAGCTTCAGTCGCTGTGTGTGGAGTAACCTGAGGTTAAGTGGACTGTAAATGACTTTTCATTAAAGCATCTGATAACTAAATGGCACCTTAAGTGCTGTAAGGAAGCCGATATGAATGTACATGCTGGAATGAAGAGCTGCATGATAGCCTCGGACATTGTGGGCCAAAACAAAAATGAAATAACTATTTGCAAACAGGATTCTTATTTCAAAACACACACTCTTTGCGTCTAAACATACGCCTAATATGCGAAAACGTCATGAATTATGTAAATGTTAGCCTATATTTTCAATTCAAAATGGCTAAAGGTGCCCAAGAATGTTATCTTGCATTGTAACATTGGCTGTTTAACAGGAACAGGGACAGCACCCAAATATTTTAATTCTGTCATAATTACTCAAACCTGTACGAATTTGTTTCTTCTATAGAACACAAACAAGATATTGTGAAGAATATGGTAACCAAACAGTTGATCGACAGTATGGAAAAAAATATATGTATCATTGCCCATCAACTGTTTGATAAACCATATTCTTTAAAATATATTCGTAAAATAAGAAATTCATAAGTGATGACAGAACTGTCCCTTTTAATGTTTACTTTGATTTGACCTCACACTCTTTCACCACTCAAACGGAGGGAATGCATCACGTGACCAGTGAAGCCCCGCCTTCCTTGATTTGATTGGCCCTTTCAGTCATTCTGACATTGACGAGAGTTGTCAAAAACAATAAAATGGAAAAGTGACTGATCTGAAATATTCTTCAGGTAGCCTGACCTTCTGACTCATGAAGTCCACCACGACTGACACAAGAAATGCTTTACAAATAAGCTAATAATAATTATTAGAATCAGAGTGACACACAAGAAAACACACAAGGAATTTGTCTTGATGAAAGAAGTGTCCAGTGCAGAAAGAGTACATAAGCCAATAAAAAGGGAAAATAACACAATAATAAAGAAATTACAATTACATTATACAAAAAGTATAAAAACGTGTTATTATTGGGCACTAAAGTGGGCAGTCCACTGGTGAAGGTGTTTTCTGCAGTAAATATGAGCTCACCTCAGCAAACAGAAGCCGGAACACAGACATATATCAAACAGCTTCACATATTTGACTGATCTACAGTGATCCGGGAAAACTCAATCTTGCTTTCTAAATAGGGAAACTGTCTTTCTGTAAGTAGCAGATTTTAAAACCTTTTCCGTTCAGATGATATTTATCACACAATCACTCACTCACACCGCACGCGCTCGCTCGCTCACACGCACGCACGCACGCGCGCACGCTCGCTCGCTTCTCTTAGCTGTGTTTCCTCCACGTCTGCAGCGTTGAGTGTTTGGCTCTTCTTGGAGACATGACACTGTTTCTCGCGCTGCTCTGAAGATCAAAGCTGTGTGTTCATTCATATCAGTCAGGTATTGTTCTCAGTCTCCACTGACCGCTCGCTCATGATAGCCCACACCAATGACACCTGCTCCTTTCAATCCAAACCCCGTCAAGGTCCCCTTTATACAGACTGTTTCAATGCTTCACTGTGATCATGTGAATCAGTGACACAAACTTCATTAAGGCTCAATGCAAAAGTGTGCATCAATCTATATGAGTTCATAAAACGATTCAAACTACACACCAAAGCGACTTGCATTGCATTTCAAGGTACATATTTACAATCTTATCAGTTCTTGCATCCCCTGGTAATCGAACCCATGACCAAACCGCAAATGCTCTACTGTATGAGCTACAGGAAGACTTGACTGAATCAGAATGAATAAGATATGAGTTGTACCCAAAAGACCGAAAACCATGAAAAGTCGCCTTCATTACTCACAGGTCTTTCCCTTTATTACAGTTTTTTACAATCACTTTGCTACTATTTTCAGAACCTTGATGTCATTTTTTAAAACTCTAGACACGGTTATCACTTGTAACACAGGCTGACTAATGTTCAAAACACTGAATTGTGCATTCACATCTTTAAAGAAATCTTGCACTTGCTCAATCATTGGTTCAAAAAACATTTACTGTGAAATACCATTGAAACATAACTATAGATCACCCACACACACACAAGCAACCGATAGTTTCACTGTAAATGTTCGTACAATCATTAAATATTGTAGAACAAAACAGGTGATGCCGGTTTCGTTATGGCACTACATGTACAGTAATATACATCTCTGTAAAAGCACTGCAGTAGTAGAGAGAACACACACATAGAGGAATCATTGAACAAAGTGTGTGATATACTCTAAAAATGCTGGGTTGTTTCAACCCAAATTTGGGTCAATATGCGCAAACCAAATGTTGGGTTAAAATGCAATTAAAAAAATTTACAGTTGAAAGTGAAAGTTGAAGTTCGGTAAAAATTTTAAATTACATTTCTAACCCATTATTTGGGTTTGTCCATATTTGACTGAAATTTGGGTTCAAACAACCCGGCATTGTTTAGAGTGTATATTGATACACAATCACAACATAGGTTCACTCTAAAAATGCTGGGTTGTTTTAACCCAACTTTGGGTCAAATATGGACAAACCCAGTCATTGGGTTAAAACAACCCTTTTGGAATCAACACAAAAAATATATAATATTATGCTACATCCATGGTGTTGTAGTCGGATTGGGTCATGCTCCATGCTAATTGGTGACAATGAATCTCTTATCTTGAAACTTTCATGATTTACTGTAAATCTGGAAGATTGTGTGTCTGTTTCCATACAACTATGCATTAAGAGGACTGCAACAGTTCTTATGATTTTGAGCAGTTGTATCAGCTGATAGTTAGATCACTCTTTTGAAATGTAATGTGTGAATTGCCTTTTGAAATAGTCATACTGTGATGTTAAGTTGTGTCATATTGAACAGATGATTTATGTTGGATGCAATGGGTTAAAGTTTTGAAAAATGTGCATTTTGATCAAGGTTCTGAAAATAGCAACAAAGTGATTGTAAAAAAACTGTAATGAAATACAGGAATGCATGCTGGGAACTAGAAATCCACTGCCCAGATTTCAAAGTTATCAAGACAACTTCATGAACTTGATTACAAAAAAAAAAAAAAAATCAACAGTTTAAATGAAACACAATTTAAGTTGTAAAGAACTCATCCAAAATAAGGTTTGCAACTATCAACAAATTAGTATATTTAACTTGCAACCATGCACTTTTTTATCACTAAACATTCTTAAATTAATCAGTCAAAATTATGATGGATATTAAACCAGCATTATGATTTAAAAAAAAGAAATTCCAATAGGGTCAAAAAATAATCTTAACTTAAAGGGAAAACAAGATTTTGACCCTATACTTTTTTTCTTGTCTCAAGCATAAATTTACTGAATTTTCATGTTTGTTTGTTTTTTTACAGAAAATAGGACTTGTTATTTTAGGTCATTTTGCTTTTGTAAATGTGTTCTGGTTAAAAAAATTAGAAAACAAGACAAGAATACAGAGGAAGAAACACACTTTTTGCATTTATTCAATTTGAAAGTTGACTGGAGCATTGAGAAATGCAGTGTTTAGACGGGTTTGTGCAAGAGGATGCTCCTGTGAGGGAAATGACATCATCCGCATCACACAATGGGAGATGATAAACACGGGTGTGTTTTGATCAGTCTTGCGCTGATCTCCTCACATTCCTGGCTTTGTGCTCCCAACGCCTCATGTGGAGAAACTGGGATGCTTTGGCTTTCGCTGCGGTTCACACGTTGGGTTTGTTCTGTGAGCGGGATTATCATGCGCCCTGCAGAAGGAAACGGCATCACAGATGAGGTAGAGAGACCTGCGGCGGTGCCACTTCACTGCCACTTTCCTGTACCTTCCAATCTGTGGGACCGAACTTAGAAATAACAACCGAACCCATTCGTTTCAATGCTTTTCAGGAATATTTGATTTGGGAGATTGGGTCAAAATGTTTGTTCCACCACCAAGGTGGAGTCGTGCGTCTCCATTGTGAAATATTAATAAAATAATAAGAAGAATGTGACCCTTGCGATGCTATGGGCAGATAGCAGAGACAGATAGAGAGATTTGTGTCTCAAACAATAGAAAAGCAATTCCTGTGTATCAGAAGCGATTGAATGGCGGAGAATAACAGCTAATGGATTGGAGACGTGGGAACAGCGAGCGAGAAACAAGCTAACAATCGAGGACGAGTTTAATAAACATGAAATGATAAAGTTGATTGACACAGAATAAAAACAAGTTTTGTGCCAAACATGAACTAGACATGATGACGCATGAGAGCTTTGGGAAAAATGATCAGAAATGCTAGTACAGTTACAGGTATATTTTAAGTATAAAAATTAATACCTAAATACACTCTGAAAAAATGCTGAGTTGTTTTAACCAAATTTTGGGTCAAATACTGGACAAACTCAAAACATTGGGTTAAAAATTGTATTAAAAAAAATTAACCCAATGACTTGGTTTGTCCATATTTGACCCAAATTTGGGTTCAAACAACCCATAATTTTTTAGAGTGTAGGAAGGAACATAGTAGTATTAAAGTGCAAAAATAAAATACAAATAGTAAAACTATTAGTATGATATTAAGTTATCTTAAAGAAAACAAATACTTGATGTATACTGAGAGTACACTTAAAAAAGTGTCTGAAAGTATAAAGCATCTAACTAGTATAAACAATCAGTATACGTTCACTTGTAATATAGCTATACACAAAAATGGGTTGCTGGGTTGTTTTAACCCAAATGTAACCCAATATTTTTAAGTGAAATGTTTAACCCAATGGCTGGGTTTGTCCATATTTGACCCAAATTTTGGGTCAACAAAAAATTTGGTTTACACTTAAAAGCATACTTTCATACAGAAAAAAGTGGGACAATTTAGTAAACTTACAAGTAGTACACTGACTAATACACTCTAAAAAATTCTAGGTCGTTTCAACCCAGATTTGGGTCAAATATGGACAAACCCAAGCGTGTATACTTCTGTTTTGTAGGGCCTTTAAAGAGGTGTGGACGGCTTCATA
Organism: Hybognathus amarus; assembly: GCA_030378365.1. Classification (NCBI taxonomy): domain Eukaryota; kingdom Metazoa; phylum Chordata; class Actinopteri; order Cypriniformes; family Leuciscidae; genus Hybognathus; species Hybognathus amarus. Next base: position 289,528 of record JAQIUQ010005060.1, on the reverse strand, counting down.
TTGCGTATCTATTTCAGATTATATTTCAGAGCATTTGCTCAGATTTGCCAAGTTATCAACATCTGCTTTCAAAACTCAGAGATGAACTCAAACATTTCTTATCCAGAGATCGGAGCCGCTTCACATGTGTTTGAGTTACTCATACTGGACTAACTCGTTTGTGTCTTCATTTTCTCCCATGGGAAATGTTAGAAGAATCACTACATCATCTAAGACTCAAATGTTAATCAAATAAGAACCAAGTGCAATTTCCAAGCAATAACATTTGTGTCATCAGTGACATTTCTCTTTAATTCCTGAAATAACAGGATCTCATTGAGAGGGAGAAGGAGATGCGGGGTCAGTGAAGTCACGACTGAGAAGAGCTCGCTGATAATAGACTTCTAAATATCTGCTCATGATTTCTACTTAGTCCATGAAGATAGTTTTCTTATTATTAACAATTTTCATAATTTTCATTCTGGGTTGTTGAACCCAAATTTGGGTCAAATATGGACAAACCCAAATGTTGGGTTAAAAATGCAGTTAAAACATTTACAGTTGAAAGTGAAAGTTGGGTTAAAATTTTAAATTACATTTTTAACCCAACATTTGGATTTGTCCATATTTTACCCAAATTTAGGTTCAAACAACCCAGCATTGTTTAGAGTGAAGGCTGTTAAAAAATACAGTAAAACAGTGTGAAATATTATTAAAATTTTTCTATTTGAAAATATTTTAAATGTAATTTACTCAATTATTATTGGTGATCGATTATTAATAATAGTTCTTATTATCAATGTTAAAAGCAGTTTTTGCCTCATTTTGATGAACAGAAAGTTCAAAAGAACCGCATTTATTTGAAGTATAATGCATTATAAATGTCTTAATTTTCACTTTTTAATGCATCCTTGCTGAATTAAATTATTTTCATGGTTTATGGTTTTCTCACAAATGTTGAGCAGAAACAAGATTTACAACAAGATAATAATCATAAATGTTTCTTGAGCATCAAATCATCATATTAGAGTGATTTCTGTAGGATCATGAAGACTGGAGCAATGATGCTGAAAATTCAGCTTTGATCACTGGATATAAATAACACTTTAACAGATATTAAAATAGAAAACAGTTCTTTTAAATTGTAATAATATTTCACAAATTGTTCATTTTTACTGTATTTTTGAACAAAATAAAGCCTTGTGAGCAGAAGAAAAAAAAAAAAAATCAAATGCCAAGAGGATTAAAAGACAAATGCTAAAAACATCTAAATAAAGCATTTTAATGTACTAACGAATGGTGTCTCCTCATCCAGACTGGTGCTACCAGACGCAGGTCAGCTGCGAGTTCCACTGTAAAGGTGAGTTAACCCTCACTCTAAACTAAAAACTAAACTAAAACTCTACACTAAATCTAACACAGCGTCTGTGTGTCTTTAGGACCCGCCGAATGGAGCAAAGTGAACGCAGAATGTGGGAAAAGCAGACAGTCACCGATCAACATCGTGACGAAGAAAACCAAGCTGGACGAGAGACTGACGCCGTTCAAGTTCACGGGTTACCAGGAAGTGTTCGAGAGCACCATGAAGAACAACGGCCACTCGGGTCAGACAACACACACTCATTCGGGTCAGATAATTTACTCACCCCATGTCATCCAAGATGTCCATGTCTTCCTTCTTCAGTTCGAAAAGAAATGAAGGTTTTTGATGAAAACATTCCAGGATTTTCTCCATATAATGGACTTCAATGGGGTCTCAAACGGTTCAAGGTCCAAATGAGAGTTTCAGTGCAACTTTTGTATTTATTTTTAAATGAGCGATGGTTTTCGCTTGATAAGACCCTTATTCATCGTCTGGTGTGTTTAAAGCCCTTTGAAGCTGCACTGAAACTCTCATTTGGACCTTGAACCGTTTGGACCCCATTGAAGTCCATTATATGGAGAAAATCCTGGAATGTTTTCATCAAAAACCTTCATTTCTTTTCGACTGAAGAAAGAAAGACATGGACATCTTGGATGACATGGGGGTGAGTAAATTATCAGCAAAAGTTTTTTTTATAAAGTGAACTACTCCTTTAACTCATTGTCTTTTCCACCTCAGTTCAGGTCAGTATTCCCATCAAAGCCACCGTGTCTGGAGGAAACCTGGGAGAGACGTCAGCAAGGCTGTGCAGTTTCACCTTCACTGGGGTGTCGCGGAGGGCCTGGGTCTGAACACACCGTCGACGGAGAACAGTATCCAATGGAGGTGCGACATACTGTTGCCATTCAATCCCAAATAAACTTCAGTTTTAGCGTACACAAGGGTCCACATACAGCGTGTGTGACGCCTGATTTTTGCACATTGAATTTATCTTGCACATGCCTTTGTCTTTTTAAGAAATAGCAATGCGCTTTAACTTATTTATATAGTGCTGTCAAATGATTTAAATATTTAATCGCGATTAATCGCATTAATGTCGAATAACTTGCGATTAATCGCACATTGATGTCTCTTGATTTCTTTTTGTCACATTATTTTTCTCAATTTAATGCTCTTATCAACATGGAAAAGTGTATCGGCTTGTTTTGTGCTATTGGCATCCATTTCAGCATCTCGTGTTTGAAATGTAACGTTAACCAACTATTTGGCATTAATAGTTGCTTGCGCTTTGGTCGACAGAAGCAACAAAACGTCTTTGCGCGGCACAAGCCATTGAAAGTAATAGGTTTCATAGCGCAGCACACGCATCCTGTTGCAAAAGTATGTGAAAAAAATACAAAGTTTGCTAGGCCAAAAAGGCCATTAAGCGCAAGATAAAAAAATTTACGCCATTAATAACGCGTTTAACTGACAGTCCTAATATATATACACTACCGGTCAAAAGTTTAGGGTCGGTAAGATTTTTTATGTTTTTAAAAGAAGTCTCTTTGCTCACCAAGGCTGCAATTTTTTGATAAAAAATACACAAAAAACACAGTAATATTGTGAAATATTATGACAATTTAAAATGACTTTTTTTATGTTGATATATATTAAAATGTAATTTATTCCTCTGAAAAAAAAGCTGAATTTTCAGCATCATTACTCCAGTCTTCAGTGTCACATGATCCTTCACAAATCACTCTAATATGATGATTTTATGCTCCAAAAACATGTATGATTATTATCCATGTTGAAAACAGTTTTTTACATTTTTATTTCAGGATTCTTTGATGAATAGAAACTTCAAAGAACAGCATTTATTTAATTCTGAATCTTTTCTAACATTATAAATGTCTTTACTGTAACTTTTGATCAATGTAACTCATCCTTTATGAATAGAAGTATTGATTTCTTATTTATTTCCCCCAAAAATAAAATACAAATTCTTACTGACCCCAAACTTTTTAAAGGGTAGTGTTTAATGTAACAAAAGCTTTCCATTTCAGATAAAAGCTGTTCTTTTGAACTTTCTATTCATCAAGGAATCCTGAAATAAAAATGTAAAAACTGTTTTCAACATGGATAATAATCATACATGTTTTTGGAGCATAAAATCATCATATTAGAGTGATTTGTGAAGGATCATGTGACACTGAAGACTTGAGTAATGATGCTGAAAATTCAGCTCTTTTTAAGAGGAATAAATTACATTTTAATATATATTAACATAAAAAACTCATTTTGAATTGTCATAATATTTCTACAATATTACTGTGTTTTTTTGTGTATTTTTTAATCAAAAAATTGCAGCCTTGGTGAGCAGAAGAGGCTTCTTTTAAAAACATAAAAAATCTTACCGACCCTAAACTTTTGACCGTAATGTCAAAAGTTGACATTAATGTAATGTTTGACCGTAATGTAATGTCTCCCAAAATATTTGGTTGTATGAATATATAATATATAATATTTGGTTGTGTGTGTATATATATATATATATATATATATATATATATATATATATATGTATATATATATATATATATATATATATATATATATATATATATATATGTATATATATATATATATATATATATATATATATATATATATATATATATATATAGTGTCTGTTTTTTTTCAATGCTGGCAGGGAAAGAGTTAAAAACGGAACACTTATTAATAAAAAAAATGGGTTTCAAAATGCAACATTTTTAAAACTATACTCTTAACAAAATGCCATGTACACACACGTATCATGTGTTCAATCTGTAGGTGCGTTGTGTTTCGTTACAAAGTGGCATTGGCATCTACTGGCCTGGCATGAATAATACACAGATGAAAACACAGATGAAAAACGTTTTCATTTTTCAGTACATCGTCATGTAAACCATAAACGCATCCTAAATTGTTACAATTACGATACATTTTTACAGTGATTAATTATTATAAATAAATGGCATTATGTATTCTCTCACCAGCTGCATATTGTGCACATGAAAGAACGATACAACAGGCTTGAAGACGCACTCAGAGATCCTTCTGGAGTCGCTGTGTTGGGATTCTTCTACGAGGTTTGATACGCACGTGCTTTCAAATGCAGAGTTTGCTAAGAGAATTTGAAATGATTTTGAATTTATATCTTATGGAAAACATCAATAACGTCAGTTCTATCCGGCAGGAGTCGAGCAGCTCAAACAAAAAGTACGACCTCTTCACAACAGCCCTGCGGAGCGTGCAGAACACAAGTAAGACCTCAGCATACACTCCTGCAATATTACAGGAATATTACAAATGTGGCATGCTGTCGATTAGCACACACAATCATTTTGACTTGGCTTAAACGTGCACTTTATGGAATAAAATAAAAATTTCGACTTTTTATCACACAATTGTGTGGTCACAATATGGCAAGATATGAAGTCTGAATTGTGAGAAATAAAATCGCAATTGCAAGAAATAAAGTTGCAATTCTGAGAAATAAAGTCCAATTGTGAGAAAAAAAGACAGAATTGCGACTTTTTCTTACAATTCTGAAATCTTTTCTCAGAATTGTGAGATTTAAACTTGGAATTGTGAGTTATCAGGCCAATTCTATGGGGGAAAACGCAATTCTGACTTTATAATTCGCAATTCTGACTTTATATCTCGCAATTCTGACTTTATATCTTGCAATTCTGACTTTATATCACACAATTCCTGACTTTATATCACACAATTTTGACTTTATATCTCGCAATTCTGACTTTATATCTCGCAATTCTGACTTTATATCTCGCAATTCTTCGACTTTATATCTCGCAATTCTGACTTTTATATTTCGCAATTCTGACTTTATATCTCGCAATTCTGACTTTATATCTCACAATTCTGACTTTATATCTCGCAATTCTGACTTTATATCTTGCAATTCTGACTTTATATCACACAATTTCTGACTTTATATCTTCACAATTCTGACTTTATATCTCGCAATTCTGACTTTATATCACGCAATTCTGACTTTATATCTTCGCAATTTCTGACTTTATCTTCGCAATTTCTGACTTTATATCACGCAATTTCTGACTTTATATCTTGCAATTCTGACTTTTATATTCACGCAATTTCTGATCTTTATATCTCGCAATTCTGACTTTTATATCACGCAATTTTGATCTTTATATCTCACAATTCCTGACTTTATATTTTGCAATTTCTGACTTTATATCTCGAATTTCTGACTTTATATTCATCGCAATTCTGACTTTATATTCTTGCAATTCTGACTTTTATATCACACAAATTCTGACTTTATATCTAGTATTTCTGACTTTATAATTCGCAATTCTGACTTTATATCTCACAATTCTGACTTTATATCTTGCAATTCTGACTTTATAATTCGTAAATTCTGACTTTATATCACACAATTCTGACTTTATAATACGCAATTGCAACTTTATACTAGGCAATTCTGACTTTATAATTCGCAATTCCGACTTTATATTTATGCGATTTCTGACTTTATGTTCACAATTTCTGACTTTATATCTCGTAACTTCTGACTTTATATCTCGCAATTCTGACTTTATTTCTCGCAATTCTGACTTTATATCACACAATTCCTGACTTTATATCTCGCAATTCTGACTTTATATCTTGCAATTCTGACTTTATAATTCACAATTCTGACTTTATATCTCACAATTCTGACTTTATATCTCGCAATTCTGACTTTATATCTCACAATTTCTGACTTTATATCTGCAATTTCTGACTTAATATCACGCAATTCTAAATTTATATCTCGCAATTCTGACTTTATAATTCGTAATTCTGACTTTATAATACGCAAGTGCGACTTCATGTCAATCAATTCTGACTTTATAATACACAATTGCGACTTTATATCACGCAATTCTGAATTTATTTCTTACAATTGTGAGAAAAAAATCTGAATTGTGAGATAAAAAGTCACAATTACCTTTTTTATTTTTCATTCTGTGGCGGAAACAAGCTTCCATAGCACTTTGTATTTTTGATAATTGTGCCTTAATTTCCATGCTCCCACGTTCATCACTGCAAATGCATAATATACATGGTGAAACTCTAAAAATTATAATGTCGTGCAAAAGTTGTTGTTTTTTCCAGTAATTCAACTTAAAAGGTGAAACTAATATATTATATAGACTCATTACATGCAAAGTGAGATATTTCAAGCCTTATTTGTTTATAATTTTGATGATTATGCCTTACAAATATTCTAATTTTGAATTTGGGGTTTTCATAAGCTGTAAGCCATAATCATCAAAATTATAAATAAAGGCTTGAAATATCTCATGTAATTAGTTTATAAAATATATTAGTTTCACCTTTTAAGTTGAATTACTGAAATAAATGAACTTTGCATGATATTATAATTTTGAGTTTCACCCAGAAAATGTAATATAAACAAAAAGAACAATAGCAGATTGTCAGAATGAATATATCCTGGAAAATTCTCTTAAAAGTGAGTCATCTCTTCAATGTTCAACTTTGCGGTGTGTTGGTTTAATGTTCAGAATCTCAGTTAGTTATTAGTAGTTTGACTTTCACTGTGACTTTTTTTAATACATTGATCTGTTTGTTTGAGGCAATTATAACTCAACCAATGACGTGAGTTTGAGGAACAATACAAGTATTTGTAAATGATTGTTATCTTTATTTTTCATTCTTATAGTTCCGTCTGATGTGGCACACAAACTACACACTTCACCTTCAGATCAATTATTTATTTTTTAAATTAAATGTAGTGTAATACCAAGAAGAAAAAACATCTTGCTATCTACATGGAAACTTTCCAAATCAGAATTATTGGCACTCTTGGTAAATATGATCAAAGAAAGCTGTGAAAATAAACCTATCCAGCTACGACTTCTGGTTTTACGGGAGTACAAATGAGGAAACTCAAAGGCAAAATGATCTTAATCATCCATCACAACGAGTAAAACCAAAGAATACAGCTCTGATGGCCAGAAAAGATTGTTGAGCTTTACAAAATAGAAAGTGGCTGTAAGAACATAGATAAAGCATTGAAAATGACCACGACATCAGGCCAATAATTATGAAGTTCTAATCAACTAAGATTAAAAGATCATGTGTCTATATTGTTTTAATGCATGGTGAGAAAGATAGTCCGAGTGGCCAATGTTGTTTAGGAGAGTTTCATTTGCTCTCATCCAAAAACAAACTCTTGCATATTCAGTCGTCAAACACGCCTAGACCTTCACATGGGACTGGGTTTGATGGTCAGATAAAAAAAATCCACTTAGCGTTCACATTGGTCTAACGACTGTTTCCTCGAAACCATATTGTCGTAAAGTGGTCGTTCAACCACGTTGGTTTACTGACGTCTCGCAGGTGTTGGAGTAATAACTGATTTTAATGAGACTGTTAATGCGAGATGTTTTGATATAAATTATAGACATGCATCTGAGGAATATTTCTAATTTTTTTAAATTTCGCTTTATTTCCAGATTCAATCATAGACTCGTTCTTACACACTAGAGCTCTTTCACACTCTTCAAAAATGACACTTTAAATCTCTTGACAAACTCAAAGTCGTAAAACACATTTGTATGTTTTCTAAATTAAAGACACAGGTGAATGTGTAAAGAATGTGGAGATATTCTCTATCGAGGAATGACCAAGAGATGAACGATGTCTGATCTCCAAACTCATCAGGCATCATAGAGAAGAGTCAGAGCTATTCTCTTAGCAAAAGGAAGTAGCAAAAAGTATTGAATAAAAGCGTGCGATTAATTAGGGAAGCTTGTTTCCGCCACAGAATGAAAAATAAAAAAAGGTAATTGTGAGATAAAGTCTTAATTCTGTCTTTTTTCTCACAATTGCAACTTTATTTCTCAGAATTGTGACTTTATATCTCACAATTGCAACTTTATTTTTCAGAATTTAAACTTTATATCTCGCAATTGCGACTTTATTTCTCAAATTTGCGACTTTATATTCGCAATTGCGACTTTATTTCTCAAATTTGCGACTTTATATCTCGCAATTGTGACTTTATTTCTCAGAATTGCGACTTTATATCTCACAATTGCGACTTTATTTCTCAGAATTGCGAGATGTAAACTTGCAATTGTGAGAAAAAAGTCAGAATTGTGAGATAGTCTCAATTCTGTCTTTTTTTCTCACAATTGCGACTTTATTTCTCAGAATTGCGACTTTATATCTCTGCAATTGCAACTTTATTTTTCAGAATTTAAACTTTATATCTCACAATTGCGACTTTATTTCTCAAATTTGCGACTTTATATTTCGCAATTGCGACTTTATTTCTCAGAATTGCGACTTTATATCTCGCAATTGCGACTTTATTTCTCAGAATTGCGAGATGTAAACTTGCAATTGTGAGAAAAAAGTCAGAATTGTGAGATAAAGTCTCAATTCTGTCTTTTTCTCACAATTGCAACTTTATTTCTCAGAATTGTGACTTTATATCTCACAATTGCGACTTTATTTCTCAAATTTGCGACTTTATATTCTCGGAATTGCGACTTTATTTCTCAAATTTGCGACTTTATATTCTCGCAATTGTGACTTTATTTCTCAGAATTGCGACTTTATATCTCACAATTGCGACTTTATTTCTCAGAATTGTCGAGATGTAAACTTGCAATTGTGAGAAAAAAGTCAGAATTGCTAGATAAAGTCTCAATTCTGTCTTTTTTTTCTCACAATTGCGACTTTATTTCTCAGAATTGCGACTTTATATCTCGCAATTGCAACTTTATTTTTCAGAATTTAAACTTTATATCTCACAATTGCGACTTTATTTCTCAAATTTGCGACTTTATATCTCGCAATTGCGACTTTATTTCTCAGAATTGCGACTTTATATTCTCGCAATTGCGACTATTCTCAGAATTGCGAGATGTAAACTTGCAATTGTGAGAAAAAAGTCAGAATTGTGAGATAAAGTCTCAATTCTGTCTTTTTCTCACAATTGCAACTTTATTTCTCAGAATTGTGACTTTATATCTCACAATTGCGACTTTATTTCTCAGAATTGCGACTTTATATCTCGCAATTGCAACTTTATTTTTCAGAATTTAAACTTTATATCTCGCAATTGCGACTTTATTTTCTCAAATTTGCGACTTTATATCTCGCAATTGCGACTTTATTTCTCAGAATTGCGACTTTATATCTCGCAATTGCGACTTTATTTCTCAGAATTGCGACTTTATATCTCGTAATTGCGACTTTATTTTTCAGAATTGCAACTTTATATCTCGCAATTGCGACTTTATTTCTCAGAATTGTGACTATATCTCGCAATTGTGACTTTATATTTCGCAATTGTGACTTTATTTCTTACAATTGCGACTTTATATCTCACAATTGCGACGTTATTTCTCACAATTGCGACCTTATATCTTGCAATTGCGACTTTATTTCTAAGAATTGTGACTTTATATCTCGCAATTGCGACTTTATTTCTCACAATTCTGACTTCTATCTCGCAATTGTGAGATGAAAAGTCACAATTATTATTATTATTTTTATTCAGTGGTGGAAACAAGCTTCCATAATTAATTGTGGCAAATGTGTATTAGAGAAAAACATATTTCATAATGAGGTTTTCCCCAATTTCAATCGTCATACCTCAATGAATGGAGATTTTTTTAAATAAAAGGTCAAAAGGATTAACAATGCAGATTTATTTCCACAGGCTTCTTTAATCATATTTACCAAGAGTGCCAATAATTCTGTCCAGGACTGTATATTTTGCATTGTTTTCAAGGATAGCAAATAATAATGACTACAGACTAAAGAGACGCGGGTCAGTGTAAAGAAAAGATGCTTGATCTAAAGATGTGTAAATTACGCCACCAATACACAGCGGTTTAAGACATCTGTCTAGTGTGTTTATTTGTGTGAATGAACTCTTTTTGATTTGACCAGATGGAAACACGACCCTTCGCAAGATCTCTCTGAATCAGCTCATTCTGTCAGAGGGAACATGACAAACTATTACCGGTACGACGGGTCGCTGACCACACCGGGCTGCACCGAGGCGGTGGTGTGGACCGTATTCGAGAACGCCATTCCCCTCGCGGAGAACAGGTACGACACACACCGAGTATCGGGAATATTGAGTAGCCTAGTTTTAAAAATTCAGGTCGTACAATTTTAGTAGTTTCTGAGTTGGATGGACAATCAGATCAGAGAACTAGTGACTGTAGCAGGACATTTATGATAGTGCGAGAGCATTTAAAGGGCCAGTTCACCCTAAAAAAAAACTTGGTTTTAAACCTAACAAATGAGAACCTTATTGTAGCGTCATAGAAATATAAAAAAATTACTAAAACTAAAATTCAGAAGTGAGAAATAGGACATTTATGATAGCACGAGAGCATTTAAAGGGCCAGTTCACCCTAAAAAAACTTGGTTTTAAACCTAACAAATGAGACCTTATTGTAGCGTCACAGAAATATAAAAAAATTACTAAAACTAAAATTCAGAAATGAGAAGTAGGACATTTATGATAGCGCGAGAGCATTTAAAGGGCCAGTTCACCCTAAAAAAAAATCTTGGTTTTAAACCTAACAAATGAGACCTTATTGTAGCGTCACAGAAATATAAAAAAATTACTAAAACTAAAATTCAGAAGTGAGAAATAGGACATTTATGATAGCACGAGAGCATTTAAAGGGCCAGTTCACCCTAAAAAAACTTGGTTTAAACCTAACAAATGAGACCTTATTGTAGCGTCACAGAAATATAAAAAATTATGAAAACTAAAATTCAGAAATGAGAAGTAGGACATTTATGATAGCGCGAGAGCATCTAAAGGGCCAGTTCACCCTAAAAAATAACTTGGTTTTAAACCTAACAAATGAGACCTTATTGTAACATTACAGAAATATAAAAAAATATTACTAAAACTAAAATTCAGAAGTGAGAAGTAGGACATTTATGATTGCGCGAGCATTTAAAGGGCCAGTTCACCCTAAAAAATAAACTTGGTTTTAAACCTAACAAATTAGACTTTATTGTAGCATTACAAAAATATAAAAAAATATTACTAAAACTAAAATTCAGAAGTGACAAGTAGGACATTTATGATTGCGCGAGAGCATTTAAAGGGCCAGTTCACCCTAAAAAATGAACTTGGTTTTAAACCTAACAAATTAGACTTTATTGTAGCATTACAAAAATATAAAAAAATATTACTAAAACTAAAATTCAGAAGTGACAAGTAGGACATTTATGATAGCGCGAGAGCATTTAAAGGGCCAGTTCACCCTAAAAAAATAAACTTGGTTTTAAACAAATTAGCCTTATTGTAGCATTACAGAAATATAAAAAAATAATAATAAAAATGACAAATCACAGATAGCAAAATTACTGAAAACTAAAATTCAGTTGTGAGAAGTAGGACATTTATGATTTAAAGGGCCAGTTCCACTAAAAAATTAACATGGTTTTAAACCTGTTTTAAACTATTTTTGATTATTATTATTATTATCTTCAAACAGCTTCTGCGTTTTCCGCCCTGAAGTTTCACGATGGGAAGCCAATGGTGGGAACCTTCAGACCCGGTTCAGCCTCGTAACGGCCGTGTGGTGTATCGGTTCAGTGGACCAGCGCTGACGGTCAGCCTCGTTCTTCTCTTGGTCTCCATCAGCACAACGCTCGGCCTGTCCCGTCTCAACTAGAGCTAACCGACCCGGTACCCACACAACTAACACAATGAGTTCTCATCCAATCAACGGACCAACAGGATCAAGACAAACCACAGTCACGGCGTCTCATACGCTGACGACTGAATAAAGCCACAAACACACCATTTCTACAGGAGGAGTTAGTGTAGAAACCACCAACTGCATGAGTGACCATTAGACGTTTGATCATAGCTATGAATAGAGCTGGACTAAAGCCTCGGATCCTCTGTGAAGGTCTGACGGGTAATAAATGCATGACCTTTATCTATTATAGACGTCTGCCAAGACACATGCATATGCACACGTACATACACACACACCGGCTATATTTATGATGCTGGAAGGCTTTGATGTGACATGCTGGAGATGTGCATTACAAATACACACAACGATGATCAGCACTTTTTAAGTGAATGATGCAGAGGTCAAGGGTGAAAGGTCACAGAGCCCTTAGTCACAAAGGTCACAGACCCTTAGCCCAATAGAGCAGACAAAGCATATTACACAACTTTACATTTACTTGGATTGAGTTAATACGTTTTTAGGGTGTTTTTACACTTGAGCTAAAAAGAATCAAAACAAATAGGCACAGGCTATATTAAAAAATATAAAAATTTTCTTTAAATAATGTGTGTGTCTATATATATATATATATATATATATATATATATATATATATATATATATATGTAAACATGTAACACATACGACTGAATATGTTACATTTAATCAATAAAATTGAGGCAACAGATTACAATCAGTATTATTAATTACATTGAACAAATTAGAGTTGAGTAATAACTAACCAAATTAATTACTTAAAAGTTAACCATTTAAAATGAGTAGAATTTACAGATTTTTTAAACAAAAATATCAGAAAAACAGACTAACGTCAAAGATGAATTAAGAACACTTTTTTATAGCCAACACTTTATTGAAGACACTTGATGATAAAAAGTAGAATCACTGAAGGAGAAAAAAAATGTTAAGTCACCATTATGGAGATCAGTGTGTGTTTTAGTTGGGCCAATTCTTAATTCAGAATTCTTAATTCTTAAGTTCTTAATTCATCTTTGACGTCAGTCTGTTTGTCCGATATTTATTGTTTAAAAAAATCTGTAAATTCTTTTTAAATGGTTAACATTTAAGTAATTCATGTGGTTAGTTATTACTCAATTCTAATTTGTTCAGTTTAATTAATAATACTGATTGTAAACTGTTGCCTCAATTTTATTGATTAGATTTAAAATATTCAGTCATATTCAGTATATATATATATTATATATGTAACAATGTAACACAGAAAGTTACATTATTCCATATACATATATTTATACACAATTTATTATTAACTTTACATTTACTTGGATTGAATTTATACATTTTTAGGGTGTTTTTACACTTGAATTAAGAAGAATCAGAACAAATATATATATATATATATATATATATATATATATATATATATATATATATATATATATATATATATATGTAAGCAATAAGGTACGAGAGGCTGTGCTGTATCGTGAATAAGTAACAGCTGAAGGGCGTTGTTAGGCACGACGTGAAGCGGAGTAACCCCTTGAGCCGTTACTTATTTCACGATACAGCACTTGCCTCGAGTATCTTATTGCTTTTATAAAACGGTTTCCACACAATATTAAAGTAAAAAACAATATAAGTGCAACTTTCTTGAAAGTAAAATCACTAAAAGCCTACCTTGCGCTGGAAAAAATAGTCCCTGAGCGTGAACAGCAACAACGTTCCAGTGTGTAAAATGCATGAAAGCTCAAATAAAAACAACATAGAACCGCAGTGTTGCGCAGCGATCAATAGAACCGTTGGGTGAAGCGGTCGTAGCCGTGTTTTATCGTGAATAAAGCACAGCTCTTGACCAATCAGAATCAAGGATTCGAACTACCCGTTTTATAAATATATATATATACATACATACATACATACAGCAAGTTACATTACTCCATATACATATATTTATACACAATTTATTATATCATGATGTATATGTTAAATTGTGCGTATACGTGCACATATATGAGTTTGTTTTCTTTTTCAGGGATCAGTTCGTTTACATGTAAAATGTTATTTTACCTTTCAGACCCCTAGAAATGAAGTGTGAAAACACCCTAAAGTCACTTTACAAAAAGGAACCAAGTACTTTGGCATTTCTAAGTTTAACCCAGACATGCATTGCTTCAGACACTTCAGCGAAGACAGTCAAAAGAAAAGCGTTTTCTGTGAGAAGAGGTCGTTTTAAAAAGAACTAACACAATTTCACAACACACACACAGCCTTGGCTTGATATTTACACACATTCGGACTTGCTCTAGACGTCTAAAGTCATGCATCTTGCGCACAAACGTAGTATATGCTGTATATCAAACAGATTCTGCTCCAGTCTGTTGTGAGGACACATGATTTGTGTTTTTAAACTGTGAGGATGTTTATGAATATGAAGAACACATAATGTTAGTATTTTGCCATAAAGACATTTCAGACTGTATAAGCAGGGATACGTGCAACTTCTGTACTCATGATCTACCTTATCTTTATGTTTAACTTTTTTTCTACACTTTATGTATGTATGTTTTTCTGTTTGGTATTTGCATCATTGCTGAAAGTGAATGAATCTGACCTCCTCTGGACACTGGAATCAATGATCGCTGTCATATGAGCATATTGAGCGTTTATTCTTCATTAAATGTTGGTTTTGTCAAGAATGCACGGATGATGATATTATGATGTAACTGCTATATGATATAGAGAATGCATTCCATTATAATAAACAATGTCTGCATTTCATTTTTAAATTTGTCTCGTGAAGACTTTTTTCAGATAACTTAAAGGATTATTCCATATAATTAAATAAAAGTTATAAGCTCTATTGAGTGTCAGTGAACAATTTCCCCATATCAATCAGCCTGTTTTTTAATTATGCATTTTTATTGTTCATATTAATGAATGAATCAGAACACAGCATAGCTTAAAGGTCTTGTTAAGTGTTGTTATTTCTGAAAAAACCTCTTTTGGAACCTTGAGTGATTGCATTTTAACTAATCTTTTGATTAACCAAACTGGACGTGCATGTTAAAATCCATGATACTAAGAATAACTACATATGCATTAATCAGTTTAAAGCAACTGGAAATATTTGCACACAAAGCCCTTCATTCATCCACGACTGCACACAGATATTAGATGATGTTTTCAGAAGACAGAGGTCAGTGATCTCCATGTCTTCTGTTATAAGGTGAGATTTAATTGCACACGTCTGTCTCACATTCCTATATAAACGCTCTCCGCTCCGTCAGTCGGAGACATATCAACATCTAATCCTTTTCTAATCGACTCACACCATCTGAACCTGTGCATTTCACTGCAAGGACACTCAAGAACAACATTACAGAGAACCTGTTGCTCCTGAGAGAGAAACGCCATCGCTCCAGACTTGAAACCATCAATGTAATTTGATTATATTGCAATTTAATATATCATGTCTTTGTGAAAGGTAAAGTCTAATTATTTTCTCCAATTGTTCTTTTTGAATACACAATTCACTGTAAAAAAAATCTGTTAAATTTACCGGTAAAAATCCGGCAGCTGTGGTTACCACATTTTTCTTGTTAAAAGTACGGTAGCAACATTTTAGGTTTTACAGACTTTGACCGTATTTAATTTTACAGCAATAAACCGTATTTCATTATTTGATATAATGTTAATTTACTGACATTTTGAAGTAGTAATAACTGTTTTGTTCAATTGCTGTTTTGTTCAATTTTGTTCAATCACTGACAGCCATAAATCACAGCAGTAATGAGAGTCAAATGATCACTCAAAGCTCATCATTATCAGCTCTTCCACAAGAAAAAACATACGACTATATATAAGCTGCACAGTGTCATTCACACAAACATTAAACACCATCAAGGTAACATGCTGAAATTTAAAAAATGAAATAAGAATTAATTTAACAACATTAAATGTAACATAAAACCCTAATGAACATAACTGATAAGAAAAAAAACTACGAAAATTATGAATAAACAGTTAAAATACATTAAATGTGAAGTGTCACGCAGGGAATTGTGGGAAAGTCAATTTACATTTTTCACTGTAAATAATACTTAAATTTAACAGTATTTACAGTAAAATTACATTAAATGTACCATTATATATATATATATATATATATATATATCACAGTTATTTACCGTATATAGTAAGGAAACTTTCTGTTAACCAATTAACAGTTTTTCACAGTAGCATTTTTACAGTCTTTTACTGTTAAAATCACAATAATTTTTTAGTGTTGGTGAAGAAAATCATTTTTTATGTTCATAATCTTAATCATTTAGATCCACATCAAGGCGTAGGAAAACTTCAGTAACACTTTACTTGAAGGGGTGTGCATAAGACTGACATGACATGTCTTGAATATGAAGTAGGGTTTATGCATGTTTATGACAACTGTCATTAAGTGACTTTCGCTCAATAATGACATTTTGACATTGTCTTAAGACTCAGTGCATTCGCAGATTTGTACATTATTATGAAAAAAACTCTTTATATGCAGCGTTAAATACGTTTATCTTGTTTCAATTACAAGCAAAACTTTTTTTTGCCAAAAAAAGTTGCTGAATGCAAATTGCAAGCCACATTTTTAAATTCTGAGGTCTATACGTGAGTTTTTACCCATGTTAGTTGATGCAGATTGGATCTTTCCTGGAATTCCTCCTTTCCCAATCAGTCAGTGTGTTTCACCATTATCTGATGGGCAGATTGTTGAGTGACGGGGGTATTTTGGAGAAAATGGACATCTTTGTTTGAGGTCACCATGTCACATATGAGAACCTGGAATTTGTGTTTGATCATGTGTGCATGTCCATGTCAAAGGTCATGAAATCACCTTTACATGTATTAGTTGTCCATCTGCTCCATTAAAAGCCCGAACTAACCGAAGCGGACCGAGAGCGCAGAAAAGGGCATCTCTGTTTCCACACATGCCTTTGTGTCCTAAAGTTCTTCTTGCCTTTCTGACAAAAAGTCTTTTGATTCTCCTCTGACTTCTGTTTGGACGTAAGACAAAGGATGAGGATTCCCAGGAGGGACGAGTCGAAGCCGAGGAAGGTCTAAAACACGTCAGACCTCTAGTTTGATAGGGATCCTTAAAGGCCAGTGTCTTCCGAGTCTGTCTGTGTTGCCAATGTCTATTCACTGAATTCACTCGTACACATCTGAATTGCATCTGACAGAAAGTTCAACATTGGAGAAATTGAATATGTCCTCATTGATTTTGTAAAGTTCTGAGTTCCATCTCTTAGGGTGGGGGATTGAGTGAGAGATAAAAAAATTTTAACTCAGTAAATGCTTGTTAATTTCACAAAAAATTACAAAGAAATGGCAAGTATTTGAATTCAACGTGGCATTTTTGACTTGAAAGATATATCTATATGTATACACTGACAAAAATTTGGAGTAGGATTTTCACTCAGAAATTGCTTGTAAATTTCATAAATGGCTGCCAAGAAACAGGAAGTAACACAATGAATTAAACATGAAAATTAGAAGTAGAAAGACTGAGGCCATGTCCACACTAATATGTTTAAAAACGTATATTTTTCTTCTCCGTTTTGGCCTTCCGTCCACACTGAGACGCCGTTTTAAGTCAACAAAAACGTATCGTTTGGAAACGCTCTCCAAGCGGATAAATTTGAAAACGCCGTTTTACTGTAGCTTTACACATTCATAGACACGGTAATATGACGAGACACTTACAGGCCACAACTTCAAATTGTACACGATTTCCCATTAAATCCATCCAGACATATCTAAAATATAAACTCTTATAATAGGCATACCATGAATCAGGGTAAGACAAAAACATACTTTAGAAGGAGGATTGATTATGTATTGAATTAAAATTGCAAAGTGTATCTTTAAGAACCCTGAAAATTGTGCAATGGTCAAATGTCTATTATGATATAATATTTTCTATTTCAATTCTTGAAACAAATGTTTTATCAGAACGCACATCAGCTGTCAGTAAAGAAAGATGTTTTTTGTGTCTAGAATTATGTAGTTGTGCAGGGACCTTGATCCCTTCTAATAGATATGATTATTCATATGATATTAATGGGTCAGGTGGAAAAAATGTTTACAGAAATAAGTGCCCATTACACTGCTATACATAGATGGGAATGCTAACAGATGAATCCCTCTAGCTACTCAATGGATAAACAGATTTACATGGAACGACAGAACTTTAAATATTGGATTATAACTTTGCAGAAACATCGCTGGTTAGTTGTTTTATGTTGTCTCATGTTAACATGTTTAATGTTTAAATCTTGAAGCTGTACTTTTGAAACTGTATATTTGTACATTTATTGCATTTTTAATGGGAAAGACGTTTTGCTGTTGGCGGAGCTGCACTTGCATTGAGCGCAGAACATTTCTCACAAGCAAACAGTGAAAAAGGAAATCTTTGGCAAAGAGACATTCACTGCGCAGAGTGAAAAAGCAGATATTAGAAAATACAAAAAACAGGAAATTGATGGGGAAATAATTAATAGAACATAGAAAAATTGACAAAAAAATGATGATGATGATAATTGAGTGAAAGACACAATTATGAAATGTCATTATATGAGTGAAAGACAAACATAAACATGCATAAACCCTACTTCATTTTCAAGACATATGTCATATCATGGTTATGAAGGTGTTCATATCAGTCTTATGCACACCCCTTCAAGTAAAGTGTTACCGAAATGCCTACACTGTACCTTTAGTTTTTAATTAGTCTTTTTTTGTCTTGAAAAACAATTATTTTCAACCTTTACAGTGATAACCACTGTTATGATTGGCTATCATTGCATCGGAAACAGTAAACGCCCACTCACTATTGAAAACATCAATAATAGGGGTGGTCATGGCACTGTGGATAAGACACATGCCTTTGGTGTGAGATACCTGGGTTCGAATCCACTGTGAGACACCAATGTGCAAACCTCTGACATATATAGCAATTGTAAGTCGCTTTGGATAAAAGCATCAGCTAAATGAATAAATGTAAATACAGTCTCGGCTTCATCTGTCAGCGAAAGTTTCTTTGCAAACTCCATTAAACTGTGCCTCGATTACAAGACAATCTGCAGTCAAATGCTCCGAACAAACATATAATCATCCGGGCACGAATCGAGACGCCTTTATACTAAATAATCCAGAAACTGAACACACATCTGTATCCTGTATCAGTGTAGACAGCATCAGTCATTATAATGACCTCTATTTGCTTTAGACGCGACACTCACATCTAGTGTAGGCAAATGTTAGCACGTTAAAGCCGCCATGAAATCAAAACTCTTTTGGCTTTTAGTATGAATATATTAGCCTCTGTTTTCTATAAACTGAGTGTGCTCCAAAACAATCACAAAATTTTAATTTAGAAAAGATAAGCATTCAAAACTTAGTCTTTCACTTCTACCAATATGGATTGATTTTGATGGCATGCTTCTCATCAGATTTTTTGTCCAATCAAATGCTCTCTAGAATCTGAAGCTTTACATCATAAACAGACTTTAAAGCTGTGGCTGAAATTCGAGACCAGAAGACGTATCAGACCCATTTCAATTCTGCACAGAATAATGTATTTTAAAGCGATATGGAAGAGATTAGGAGGAAACTGAGCTCTGATTGAGCTGTGATTTACTGTAAACTGAAACGCTATAACGCTATTGGCTATTTTTAACCCTCTGGAGTTCTTCGTTTAACAGTCACACTCAGGACCTTCGGGTCAAAATTGACCTGAAGGGGTGGATTCATATTTAAAAAAGAAAATCATAATTTTTTTTTTTTTACTTGTTTTTTATAATATTTTTTCTTTTCTTTTTTGGTGTTTTGAGAAAATTTTAAAAAAAATTATAATTAGTATTAATGCAATAATTATGACCAAATTTTTGCCCCATTGAATATAATAGAAAAATATTTAAAATTTTTTTTTAATTTATTTAAAAAAAATTTTTAAAGCTGTATTTCATTTTGGAGTCAAGCCTAGGCCTCATAAAAGCAATTTTTGAAATTAGATGGATTCCATCTCGTGGACAAACTGAGCTTTTTAAAAAAGCAAAACACATGTATAATCTGAATTTTTTGGTGTGTTTGTGTATAAACAAATTCACTGTTGTGTGCTTTTTTTCAAGATTCGTTGCTGATTTGTAGATTGTACGCACAAAAAAACTCAGTATTTTCACATTTTTGCCAATTTCCCATTCATTTCCTATGCGGGTCATTTTTGACCCGAAGGTCCTGAGTGTGACTATTTTTTTTACGACCACTTAGACTTTTCAAATCCTGTCCCAAATTTTTTGGGTGTTCATATACCAAGTACCAATAAAGTCACCAAGTTTCGGACTATTCCGATGAAGCTACGATTTTTAACATTTTTTATTTAAACGCTTCTGGGTCATTTCTACCCTGAAGAACCCCAGAGGGTTAAAAGGGGGAGGAGCTGTTTCGATATGTTCCGCCCTGTCTTCCTGTTCCAGTGGATATTACATCAACACATTGAGCAATGCTGCACGTATCAAATGCACTTCAGCAGGCCTTTAAGTGGCTGAACGCCAGTGGACGGAGCCTATGGTGTAAAGATGTGTAACTATTGGTGGACGTCTTGCTCTGGAGGTGGGCTTATGCAAATGCCATTCACCCGTTTGAAGTCACAGATCCCGCAATATCAGAAAGCAAGATTTTTTTGCAGCTTGATTAAATAAAACGCTTTTGTTTATAATGAGGACATTTTAAGCTTTGAAACGTGCAGGACGTCTTTATTTTTCAGCAGTGTTACCTGATTTGCATAACTTCCTTTAGCAAATCCGGTGCTAAAACAATGCAAAAAAATGCCTCCTTTAATGTTTGTTGAGCAAAGACCCTAAATATCAGACAAACAATGCTGGTCTCTCTGCCAAAAGACAACACAGATAAACACAAAAGAACTGACTGAAACATGCAATAAGATCATTGTTCTTCTGTACAAAATGTTGCATTCTGTTTACATGATACTTAAGTATATCAGTATGCTGTGTCAGTGCTAGCGATCTGTACTCAACCTGACAGAGATTGAAGGATCAGTGTGTTAAAGTGGATCAGAGGTCAGTGGAGAATAAAAACTGAGAGAACTAACCCAAATAATCCTGGTGTGATCATCCTGTGACCTCCACACATGATCACGGCGTGTTCTCGTCATGTTTGACCTTGATGAAGACGACAATATTTGCCTTTTATGGTGATAAAATGAACCATTTCTACATATTGTGCGTACGAACTGGCACTGCCAGCTGCGTGCCAAACTCAAAAGTTCAATGCATTGAATTCAACAGTTCAAGTCAATAATCAGTTAGTAAATGAGGTAACCACTAAACAAACACTTTTACAAGTCAGAATCTTGTAATTGGGGTAATTCTGAAATTAAAGCATCTGAACTTTAGCAAGGTTTATGCTTGAAACAGCTGGAGTATAGTATTTATGTTGAGGATACTGTAGTTTAAATAGTAAAGAGTTGTTGTGCTCTTTTGTGTAGTTGAGGTCAGGATGTGAGTGGGATGCTGCTCTGGGATTATTGTGTGTGTGAAGCGTTTCACCCAGAGAACGATTTGGGTACGGACTGTGAAGGAAAACTGCGTTCCTGATGATGCTGTGCTGGCAGGAGCAGATTTCCTATCACCTCTGCTCCATATCACTGAAATTACATCAAGCTGTTACTGCAGTGCAAGGTGAGATGTAGTGCAGGGGGACACGGTGTGTGTGTGTGTGGGTGTGTGTGTGTGAGAGAGAGAGAAAGAGAGAGAGAGAGAGAGAGAGAGAGAGAGAGAGAGAGTCACTGTGGGCTAAATTGAGGAAACAAGCTTATAAATCATATAGAACGAGTTTTTTTGAAAATGTAAAAATGCAGAAAGTTGTGCGTGATGGGACAGACAGACAGACAGACAGACAGACAGACAGACAGACAGACAACAGACAGACAGACAGACAGACAGACAGACAGACAGACAGACAGACAGACAGACAGACAAGAACAGACAGACAGACAGACAGACAGACAGACAGACAGACAGACAGACAGACAGACAGACAGACAGACAGACAGACAGACAGACAGACAGACAGACAGACAGACAGACAGACAGACAGACAGACAGACAGACAGACAGACAGACAGACAGACAGACAGACAGAGAGACAGACAGACAACAGATAGATAGATAGATAGATAGATAGATAGATAGATAGATTAAGCATTAATGAAAACAGTGCTAGAGAGAGAGAGGCCGTGATGTTAATGCCAAGTTCCCACAGAGTGACTCTGACAATAATTCACACTCATTTATACACAATTCATACTGCTTGTGTCAGCCAATGGAAGCACGAAAGCTAAACACACACACACACGTCGACTCAGCTAAGGTGACCCGACACACATAGTGTTCTGGTCTAAGCAACCGAACATCTACAGTGCCAAGACTTAGAAATAAACACCATCAACAAACACACACACACTCCTGATTCCGGCGCCTGTAGTGCCCAAACACACACACACTGTGATGATGCACACGAGTACAACTGATCTCAAATCAGAGCTTCAAGATCTGGAAGCCGGTTCTGAAGAGCAAAGGCTCCGAGGAGGATGCAACAATTTCAATCAACAGGAAGATCCTCTGCCTGCGGGCGGCCCACTTCGTCCAAAATAAAACCTATATAAAGAACCACAAAGAACTGCTGAAAGTAGGACAGTCAAACTCCGGTACCCGTCTCAGTCTGAACTCACTGTTATTGCCTTTTCTCTCACTGCAAAATATCACATTCTTAATCAGTATCTTTCAGTCAGAATACTACAAACATGACTCACTTCCACATTTCTATTTGATGAAGCTGTAAAAGTCAAAGGTCAAGACAAAAACGATTATCTTGTAACTGTACAATTCACAATTCTGAGAAAACTGCCTAAAACATTCATGATTTTGTTCATTAGGACGCATACAAGTGTTTGTCCAATCAAACGCTCTCTCTACTATGAGAAATGTCCCGCCCCTAATACCACCTGTCACTGACTGGCATTGGCTGATAAATCAAGGTTCTTGACCTTCTCTAGTTTGATGTAAACTAAAGGCTACTGGCTATTTAAAAACAAGACAAGCCCTTCATTATAAAGGAGTTTGTTACAGACCAGAAAACTGCACTTTAAGGAAGGAAGGAAGGGTTAAGTAAGTAAGTAAATAAGGAAGGAAGGGTTAAGAAGTAAGGAAGAAGAAGTAAGTAAGTAAGGAAGGAGGAAGGAATGAAGGAAGGAAGGAAGGAAGGAAGGAAGGAAGGAAGGAAGGAAGTAAGGAAGGAAGTAAGGAAGGAAGGAAGTAAGGAAGGAAGGAAGGGTTAGGTAAGTAAGTAAATAAGGAAGGAAGGGTTAAGGAAGGAAGGAAGGAAGTAAGGAAGGAAGGAAGTAAGGAAGGAAGGAAGGGTTAGGGAAGGAAGAAATATGGAAGGAAGGGTTAAGGAAGGAAGGAAGGAAGGAAGGAAGGAAGGAAGGAAGGAAGGAAGGAAGGGTTAAGGAAGTAAGGGTTAAATAATTAAGGAAGAAAGGAAGGGTTAAGAAAGGAAGGAAGGAAGGAAGGAAGGAAGGAAGGAAGGAAGGGAGGAAGGAAGGAAGGAAGGAAGGAAGGAAGGAAGGAAGGAAGGAAGGGTTAAATAAGTAAGGAAGGAAGGAAGGGTTAAAGGAAGGAAGGAAGGATGAAGTAAGTAAGGAAGGAAGGAAGGGTTAAGGAAGGAAGGAAGGGAGGAAGGAAGGGTTAAGAAAGGAAGGAAGGAAGGGTTAAGTAAGGAAGTAAGAAAGGAAGGAAGGGTTAAGAAAGTAAGAAGTAAGGAAGGAAGGAAGGAAGGAAGGGTTAAGTAAGTAAGGAAGTAAGGAAGGAAGGAAGGGTTAAGTAAGTAAGTAAGGAAGAAGAAGGAAGGAAGTAAGGAAGTAAGGAAGTAAGGGTTAAGGAAGGAAGGAAGGAAGGAAGGAAGGGAGGGTTAAGAAAGAAAGAAAGAAAGGAAGTAAGGAAGGGTTAAGTAGGTAAGGAAGTAAGGAAGGAAGGGAGGGTTAAGTAAGTAAGAAAGAAGAAAGAAAGGAAGGAAGGAAGGAAGGAAGGAAGGAAGGAAGGAAGGAAGGAAGGAAGGAAGGAAGGAAGGAAGGAAGGAAGGAAGGAAGGAAGGAAGGAAGAAAGGAAGGGTTAAAGGAAGAAGGAAGAAAGGGTTAAGGAAGTAAGGAGTAAGGAAGGAAGTAAGGAAGGAAGGAAGTAAGGAAGGAAGGGTTAAGGAAGTAAGAGAAGGAAGGACAGGTTAAGGAAGTAAGTAAGGAAGGACGGGTTAAGTAAGTAAGAAGGAAGGGTTAAGTAAGTAAGGAAGAAAGGAAGGAAGGAAGGAAGGGTTAAGGAAGGAAGGAAGGGTTAAATGAATAAGGAAGTAAGGGTTAAGGAAGTAAAGAAGGAAGGGTTAAGGAAGGAAGGAAGGGTTAGGAAGGAAGGAAGGAAGGAAGGAAGGAAGGAAGGAAGGAAGGAAGGAAGGGTTAAGTAAGAAAGTAAGACGTGAAGGGATGGTTAAGGAAGTAAGGAAGTAAGGAAGGAAGGAAGGGTTAGAAGAAGGAAGGAAGTAAGGAAGGAAGAAATGGTTAAGCAAGTAACGAAGGAAGGAAGGGTTAAGAAAGGAAGTATGGAAGGAAGGGTTAAATAAGTAAAGGAAGAGAGGAAGGAAGGGTTAAGGAAGGAAGGAAGGAAGGAAGGGTAAAATAAATAAGGAAAGAAGGGTTAAGTAAGTAAAGGAAGTAATGAAGGAAGGAAGGGTTAAGTAAATAAGGAAGGAAGGGTTAAGTAAGTAAGGAAGGAATGAAGGAAGGAAAGGTTAAGGAAAGTAAAGAAGGAAGGAAGGGTTAAGAAGTAAAGGAAGTAAGGAAGGAAGGAAGGAAGGATTAAGTAGGTAAGGAAGGCAGGAAGGAAGGTGGGAAGGGTTAAGGAAGGAAGGAAGGAAGGAAGGAAGGAAGGAAGGAAGGAAGGAAGGAAGGAAAGGAAGGAAAGGAAAGGAAGGAAGGAAGGAAAGGAAGGAAGGAATTAAGGAAGGAAGGAAGGATAAGTATAGAAGGACAGGAAGGAAGGTGGAAGGGTTAGAAGTAACAAAGAGAGTAAGAAGGAAGGAAGGAAGGAAGGAAGGAAGGAAGGAAGTAAGAAGAAGGAAGGAAGGAAGGAAGGAAGGAAGGAAGGAAGGAAGGAAGGAAGGAAGGAAGGAAGGAAGGAAGGAAGGAAGGAAGGAAGGAAGAAAGAAGGAAGGAAGGAAGGAAGGAAGGAAGGAAGGAAGGAAGGAAGGAAGGAAGGAAGGAAGGAAGGAAGGAAGGAAGGAAGGAAGGAAGGAAGGAAGGAAGGAAGGAAGGAAGGAAGGAAGGAAGGAAGGAAGGAAGGAAGGAAGGAAGGAAGGAAGGAAGGAAGGAAGGAAGGAAGGAAAGGAAGGAAGGAAGGAAGGAAGGAAGGTTAAGAAAGGAACGAAGTAAGAAAGAAGAAGAGTAAGGAAGAAGTAAGGAAGGAAGGAAGGAAGGAAGGAAGGAAGGAAGGAAGGAAGGAAGGAAGGAAGGAAGGAAGGAAGGAAGGAAGGAAGGAAGGAAGGAAGGAAGGAAGGAAGGAAAGGAAGGAAGGAAGGAAGGAAGGAAGGAAGGAAGGAAGGGTTAAGTAAGTAAGGAAGGAAGAAGTAAGGAAGGAAGGAAGGTGGTAAGATAGGAAGTATTAAGAAAGTAAGGAAGGATGTAAGGAAGGGTTAAGAAAGAAGTAAGAAGGAAGGGTTAAGGAAGGAAGGAAGATAGGAATGATAAAGTAAGTAGAAGGAAGGAAGAAAGGAAGGAAAAGTAAGGAAGGAGGGAAAGAAGGAAGGGTGGATAGATGGATAGATAGAGAGATAGATAGATAAACCCCATTGTCTTGCACTGTATGGACAACAAACTGGAGTGACATGGGGATGAGTAATTTATGACAGAATGTTAATTTTGTTCAACTGTTCCTTTAAATCTAGTTCTGTATTGTTAATAACTGTAAAAGCACCATTAGCGATCTTAAATTGGAAGAAGCATGTCTATTTTACTTGTTTTAAAGCAACACTAAGTAAGATTTTTCACCTTAAAATAATGTTTCCAAAATCGTTTCAGTGGTTCATCAAGTCGTAAAAGGGTGAAAGGCACTTCTGGATTTGCTTTGCCGTCCTATAACCACACTATGTAAGATTGCCAGATCGAGTCGCATTTCTGTAGTCCTAATGAGACATAAGAAAACTACAAATTTGACTTGCTTTACATCAAGCGTTACAATAATCATTATTTTGTTTTTCTTTGTTTCTGATGTTGCAATACATGATACTTTCATGAAATCACGCAACATGTTTGTGGACATCGTTCATTCCAAAGCTGGTGCTAATAAACAGCGAGTGTGTGTGAGACAGTAGGATGCACTAGGCTAAATTATTTACGACAGCGGTAATGGAAAATTCCGCTTCCAACCTGTAGGGCGACCGCAGAGGAAAAGATACTTGGTGTTGCTTTAAACAACACACATAAAAACGAGTCAAATATATGAACACAATCACAGTGGAATGACTTGTGGAATTTCTCAGGAATTCCCAGCTGGAGTTTCTCAGGTCAGCCGGTCCCTGTATCTGATCACGGTCACCGCGATCTACTGAAACTATTCTGAAGGAAACAATTCCCGGGAATATTCCTCAACAGTCGAGTGAGGAACCCGCTTGGATGAATGACAAAACAAATGAACAACATGTTTGGGTGTTTCTCACTGAACTTCTATCAGACACTAAAGCTGGATTTTGAAAACATGTCCTCCCCGACTGTGAAGTCCAGCAGCTCCAGACACTGAATCATTCATCATATCTCATAAAAAGATGAATAAATGTTACCACGCCCCCTGCTGACTTATTCATACCTGATCCACCCAATATTAATGCTGATTATTGACTGATAGAACTTAAGCATTGCCAAATTTGGGAATGGTTTACTCAAACACTTTTAAAGGAACAGTTCACCCAAAAATATAATTCTGTCATCATTCACTCCAAACCTGTATGACATTTATTATTCTGTGAAACACAAAAGAAGAAAAAGTTCACACACTTCGGGGAGAGCTTTGTTTATCAAGCTGTCACTATCCCTTCGACGACGAAACCCTCAAGCTGCTTTAACGGTTGGATTGGGGCCAATTTCCAGGCCACCGTCCTCCCGAACTCCGATGGACTGAACTGGAGGGAAGCCATCGGTTGTGATGGCAAAACGAGGCTTCCTGAACCACTGAGACCTCGCAGCCCATTGCTTCACTTAAAGTGATACTCCACTTTTTTGGAAATAGGCTCATTTTACCACTCCCCCAGAGTTAAACAGTTGAATTTTACCGTTTTCGAACATACTCAGACGATTTTTTCTGTATTTAGAAGAATATCAGTAACTAGACAGTTTCTGCTCTCATTGACAACCACAGTATATTTTTTTCCTACTATGGAAGTCAATGAGACCAGAAACCGTCTGGTTACTGATATTCTTCTAAAATATCAGAAAATCGTCTGAATGGATTCGAAAACGGTAAAACCCAACTATTTAACTCTGGGGAGTTGTAAAATGTGCCTATTTCCAAAAAAAGTGGAGTATCCCTTTAAAGGTTCATTACTCAAAGCTTCATTCAGTATTGCTCACTAGTGACACCTAGTTACTGTACATAGAAATAACAGACAAATGGGATATAGAGGAGCAAACTGCAACACTGCATTTTGGGATGGGAGACAGGAACGATTTCAATACATTTTTATCTGAGAAACAAAAAATGTTTCAAGTGTGTTGGGGTCTAGACGATTCTTCTGGGATAACATAGGTCCTCTTTAACACTGTATGATAATCACTACACTCTAAAAAATGCTGGGTTGTTTGAACCCAAATTTGGGTCAAATATGGACAAACCCAAATGTTGGGTTAAAATGCAATTAAAACATGTACAGTTGAAAGTGAAAAGTTAAAGTTGGGTTAAATCTGAAATTACATTTTTAACCCAACATTTGGGTTTGTCCATATTTTACCCAAATTTGGGTTTCAAACAACCCAGCATTGTTTAGAGTGTATATGAAAGTGAGTGAAATTTCATTGGGTGAAATATTCCTTTAAAAAGAGTAGCACATAATGTCCTGTTCACAGGAAGTGACATCAGTGACCTCTCGTCAACCTTTCCCCTCAAGTATTAGGCTCCAATCAAACTTCCTGTTCCACAAGAGTGTCTGGCAAACATTCAAAGTTTCACCGAGCAGATTTGGCCAATGATGCTAATTTTACGCCTGCTCTTTTGTCTAATGCACCTGCCTCTTGACATTCCCAGACCAAAAGCTGGGATTGTGTTTTGGGAGCAGGATAAAAGCCGGAGGAACCGGGCGACACGAGACGCCACACTGACAATAACTCAGTGACATCAATCCATCAAGAAGTCAAGGACAAAATCCAGAGTTGGCCCTTCACAAATCACACAAAGCTCCATCAGGAGTGTGTTTCCATCACAAACGAATCTGCGGTGGGAAAGTAAACACGTTGGGAGTGTTTTGGTTAGAGATTTTCATAACGACAGAGTCGAATAATGAACGAGTTTTCCTTTTCTGCAGAAATATTTACATCTCAAAAGGAAGAGTCCGCTGTCAACTTCCCAAAGAGGCTCTTAAGACGATTCCTTTCAGAGTTGCACTAAAAAGCGGTAAAGAAATCTCAAAGTTTGCCTGGAGTTCTTCATATACGCTTCAAACTTCAATCCTGCGCTGCAAAAATTAGTGATTGCTTAAATCTGAGGTGGTCAGAAGTACATGCAGATCAGAGACTATAAATGAGATCAGATGATAAGTCTGGGGTCTGCTAGACTACGTAAATAGAATTTCTTTCAAATCATTAAATTGATCAAAAGTGACAGTTAAGACATTTAGAATGTTAGGAAAGATTCTATTTCAAATAAATGCTGTTCTTTTGAATTCATCAAAAAAAAAATCACAATTTGAAACTACGGAAGCCCTGAACTCGCAATGTAAAAATAAATAAATAAATAATAATATATATATATATATATATATATATATAGGCCTATATATATATATATATATAGGCCTATATATATATATATATAGGCCTATATATATACATATATACATTTGAATTTAGTTGAACGTTTCAATTTAACTCAAAATGCTAAAAAAAAATTTACACATTTTTTTTAGATTAAAGTTCGAAACGTTTAGAGAGTAATCTCTAAATGCAAAAAAAAGTTAAAAAAAAATTTTTTTGATTAAAGTTGAAAACGTTTGAGATTAATCTCTAAAATGCAAAAAAAATGTTACAAATTATTTTTTTTTAGATTAAAGTCGAAAACGTTTCGAAGATTAATCTATAAATGCAAAAAAAAGTTACAATTTTTTTTTTATTAAAGTCTGAAACGTTTCGAGATTAAAGTCAAAACATTACGATAATACGGTCTTCCATAGAATAGTGTGTATTCATAACAGTGCGTGTACACAAGCTCAGAGCGTGCGCAAGTGTGTAAAGAAATGCACTTGTGAAGTCGAACTGCCATGGATCAACACAAAATAGTAGCTTTTTACTTTTATCCTGTGATTTTCCTCAGATTTAATAACGACTAATGGTGGTTGAGGAGAGAATGTCTGATATGATTGTTGTAAAGCGCTTTGTGTAGGCCTAGTAGACATATGAAAGCTCTATATTAATGCCTCAATCATTCATTCATTCATTCATAAAGCTGGATATCTCCATCCAGTCTGAAAAGTGATTTCGGGGTTGGTTTTCCTATAGGCTAAAGTGTATTCCAGCGCAGTATATTATATGTAAGCAATAAGTAAGGTACGAGAGGCTGTGCTGTATCGTGAATAAGTAACGGCTGAAGTGTGTGAACGGAGTGCCTGCAACCCTCTGAGCCGTTACTTATTCACGACACAGCACTTGCCTCGAGTATCTTATTGCTTTTCTAAAACGGTTGCCACACAATATTAAAGTAAAAAACAATATTAGTGCAACTTTCTTGAAGTAAAATCACTAAAAGCCTACCTTCCGCTGGAAAAAATAGTCCCCGAGTGTGAACAGCAACAACGTTCCAATGTGTAAAATGCATGAAAGCTCAAATAAAACAACATAGAACCGCAGTGTTGCGCAGCGATCAATACAACCGTTGGGTGAAACGGTCGTAGCCGTGTTTTATCGTGAATAAAGCACAGCTCTTGACCAATCAGAAACAAGGATTCAAACTAACCGTTTTATAAAATGTCCTATGCTGGTAGATTTGGCACCTGTTGAATTTCCTAAACAAAACACAAACACACAGTGTTGTGTATGAATGGTTTTTTTACAATTTTTTTTAGATTAAAATTCGAAATCGTTTCAAACTTTAATCTAAAAAAAATATAAAAAAAAAATATCTAGCGTTTCGAGATTTTTTTCCTTTACGTTGCGGTTCTTTCAGGGCTTTCGTATGAAACAGCACAACATCGATAATAATCATAAAATGTTTCTTAAGCAGCAAATGGATCATATGACATTGAAGAGAATTACAGTTTACTATATATTCACATAGAAAACATTATTTTTATATTGAAATAATATTTCACAATATTACTGTTTTTACTGCATCTTTTATCCAATAAATGCCTTGGAGAGCAGAAGAGCACCACTGAAATAAAAATTACTTAACTTGGCATGCATTAAGCTCATATTTGTTCAAACACAACTGAAAAAAATGTAAAAAGAGCAAAAGGCTCTTTTTTTGTGAGACCTCAAATAATATTCTACTGTATGATTCAAATTCATATAATTCATATCTTATATGAAGCCTTATCTCACAATACACTTTATGTAAACATAACACAACACACAGACTCAAACACACACACACTCTCTCTCTTACACACACACTCAATTTCTCTCTCTCTCTACACACACACACACACACACACACACACTCAAACACACTCCACCAACACACACACTCTTACATCTATCTTTGAGAGGACATTCATTGACACAATGCAATCTCTAGCTCCTTACCGTAACCTTACCCATCAACACACACACACAACCTCTAAATGACCTTTTATTACAATGGCTTCTGAAACCACAACAATTTTTGATTTGCAAAACTCAGAAGGGAAAGTCAAACATCTCGTTTTAAAGTGTCACAGATTAGAAACCAGTTCTTGAAGGTTTCTGCGTATGATTTGCCTCTTTTGATGGAAAAAATGAAAATTATTAATAAATATTATTAAAGTGAAATACTGTTACTGTTAAGAATTAGTTTATACCTGTTACTTAAAATAAATAATCATTAGGGATGTGTATCATTTTTGAGTGAACATGATAATGAGACTGAATATGGTTGCCGTCGTAAATAAAGCGTATTAATCAGAAGTCAGACGAGGTCACAACCTTTTCAAAACTGCAGTGAAAACTCACCTGCATTGTTTTCCTCTTTTCCCCAGAGGACGTCTCGCTCGACAGCGCACAGATGGCAGACACACACACACGCTGATGATAACACACACCTTCATGAAGACAGGAAGCAAAGCAGGAAGTGAAGAGGAAATATGAAAGAGTTTCCTGTCTGAAATGACCCTTTGTGCTCAAGACCTCTGACCGAAAACTATGAGTTCAAAGACCCTCTCATGTGCGTCATGTCAAAGGCCACATGATTTATACTTAAATCACAGAAGCCATAAATGCAGAGAAAAGTGTTCACGCTCATTTTTCATTCCCGATACAAAAGGACACCCTTTGTGGGAATTAATATTTCAGATTTATAATGCGATAAATGAGCAGAAACGGGTGTGTTTAATTTCTAATGCCTCTAAATAATTCAGAAACACTGCCAGTCAAAAGTTTGTGGTCATTATGATACTAACTGATACTATCATTCATCAAATGACGCATTAAATTGATTAAAGGTGACGGTAAAGATGTTTATAATCATACCAAATATTGATATTTTAAATCAATGCTGTTTATTTTAATTTTTATAATTTATCAAAGAATCCTGAAAATAAATATGTATCACTGTTACGATGATAATAATAATCAAAAATGTTTCTTGAGTATCAGATCCTCATATTATCATGATTTCTGAAGGATCATGTGACTGAAGACTGGAGTAATGATGCTGAAAATCACAGGAATAAATTACATTTTACTATATATTCACATACAGAAGAAAACATATTAAATTGCACTGTTTTTACTGTATTTTTTATCAAACACTGAAATAAAATAAAAATAACCATTACTACAATCATTACTACACACACACACACACACATGGTTAGAGGTTTGTGTGTCAAGACCACACAGAGTACTTTCTAATCTCTGGTAATTTACGAAAGTATTTGTGTTTGTTAATTCTGTGTTAAGTGTTCGTTCAGTCTCTGAGAGATCCAGAAGATCTCTGTCGTCTCTAACGGTGTGTATCAGCGTCTGATCACTGACTGATGAAGGAGTGTGTGTGTGTGTCATCACCTTCAGCCAGTGCTGATCTAGACCAGCTCTCTGGTTTCAAACCAGTGTCCACACAGCACAATTCAGAAGGTGCAAACCACAACACACACACACTTATTCCCAAACACTCTCTCTCTCACACACACTTACTCCCAAACACACACACACACACACACACTCACACACATTCATTTACAAACACAGACTCACTCAGACAGTCACTCATTCACACACAAATTCATTTACAAACACACACTCAGGTGCAAACCACACCACACCATACACACACACTTACTGTACTCCCAAACACACTTACTCACACTCACTCACTCACTCACTGCCTCACTCACACACATTCATTTACAAACACACACTCACTCATTCACACACACACATTCATTTACAAACACACACTCACTCATTCACACACACATTCATTTACAAACACACACTCAGAAAAAGGGGCAAACCACAACACACACACACACTTATTCCAAACACACACACACACACACATTCATTTACAAACACACTCACTCACTCAGACACTCACTCACAAACACACTAACTCACACACACATTCATTTAAAAACACACACTCACTCTGAGCTCTCTGACACTCACTCACTCACTTTCATTTACAAACACACTCAGGTGCAAACCACAAACACACACTTACTCCCAAACACACTTACTCACACTCACTCACTCACTCACTCACTCACACACACATTCATTTACAAAACACACACTCACTCATTCACACACACATTCATTTACAAACACACACTCACTCATTCACACACTCATTCATTTACAAACACTCACTCAGACAATCACTCAGACACTCATTCATTCACACACACACACACACACACACACACACAGACACTCACTCACAAACACACTTACTCACACACACATTAACTTACAAACACACACTCTGACACTCACTCACACACATTCATTTACAAACACACACTCACACACACACACACATGTTGGGCATTCATGTTTTATGAACCCTTAACATTCTAGGCATTATAATTTTTACACAATATAAACTGTATTCTCTCCTCTAACCATCACAGAAAACTTTCTGCATCTTTACATTTGCAAAAAAAAAAATAAATATATATATATATATATATATATATAGTGTGTGTGTGTGCGTTGGTGTCGTGCGTGCGTGCGTGTGTGCGTGTGTGTGTGTGTTCAGGACTGTATTTGATCACTCCTTGTGTTTTCTTTTCTCTTGTTTGGTTTCTGTCTGTTCCTCGTGCACTCTCGGTATCGCTCACATGTTTCTCTTGATTTCTCCGCTATATATTTATATACACACACACACTCTGTTTCCTGTTCTCTGCCAGTGTGTGTCCAGCCTCTTTAGCCATTATTTGGTTATGTACATGTTTTTTGTTTGCTTATGTTTTTCTCTTCGGTCACATGTTTCCCCAGAGCACTCACTGGTCTCGGACAGCTCTCCTGGTTCTGGTTCTGACTGTGATCTTGATCTTTAACGTGAGCTTGGATTTCTCTGTTCGTCTGACCTCGTCTCTCACCTCACGACTGGAATATTATTTGCTGATGGACTGATCTGGATTTCGACCCCTGCCTGTTTGACTTTCTCTCTGCCTCAGTTGATTCACAATGCATACACATAAATGCAAGCTTTACAACATACTGTTGTACAGCATTAATCTCACATTATTGATTAATATGTTCTTTCAGCTGTCTTCTCAAACTTTCATCGGTCACATGGATCCAGCATGAGAGACTTTAAAAAAAGTCAGACTCAAAAATCAAAATGGGTTAGACTGACCCGCAACATGACATGAGGGTCATGTTGCGGGTCGATATAACCTTGTGCCATGGGGGGCGTGGTTCAGCGGTGTCTGCAGCGGGAGAGCAGGGGAGGAGCCGAGCGGGAGGTAAGCGGATCAAGTTCAAATGATGAACACCTGTCTGTGATTGCAGTGATTGGCGGTGGAGAGCGTATTTAAGCGGGCCAGGTAAACGCTGCAGTTTTGAGAGAGACTGGATCTTGTGTGTCGTGGCCAGCTGACGAAGCCCTTGTTCATTGACGACGGAAAAGCTGTAAACAGTGGAAGAGTGCTACGTCTGTGACGAGGAAGCTGTGATCAGCGGGAATGAGTTTGAATACAGAGTGACTGTTTTGTTTATTGTGAAGTGCGCTTAGTCGCCGTGGAAAGAGTTTGTTTTGTGAATAAAAAGACACACAAGATCCATCGCCGACCCCTTGTCTCCATCCATCACCCACACTGAACCTCTCAGATCATCACACTGGTGCCGAAAACCCGGGGATGGATGGGGAAAGCCGCTGCCAGAGGATCCTCACCAACGCCGTTTGCGGAGATCATCCAGGCGCTTGCGGGCCTCCACCAACAACACCAGGAAGCCCTGTTAAAGCTGGAGGAGCAGCAGGACCACCGACTCGCCGCGCTCCTCCTGGAGCAACGAGAGGCCCGCGAGCAGTTCCGGAGCTGGCTGGACCAGGGGGTCCGGCCTCCGGCCGCGGCCCCAACTCTACATAAAATGGGTCCCCAGGACGACCCGGAGGCCTTCCTGGACCTCTTTGAGAGGTCTGCCGCGGCCGGGGGATGGCCGGAAGCTGACTGGCCGATGCGCCTCCTTCCATTGCTGTCGGGGGAGGCGCAGCTCGCAGCCCAACAACTGCCAGTCAGCAACCTCCTGGTCTATAAAGACCTAAAGCGCGCCATCCTGCAGCGGGGTCGGCCGGTCTCCGGAGCAGAATCGGCAGCGTTTCCGGACCCTCGAGCTGGGGGAGACCGGTCGGCCCTTCGTCTTCGCGCAGCAGCTCCGGGACGCCTGCCGCAGATGGCTGGTGGCCGAGGGACGCGACGTCGATGGAGTCATCGAGCTGGTGGTGCTGGAGCAGTTCATCGCGAAACTGCCCAGGAAGACCGCGCAGTGGGTCCAGTGCCACCGGCCGACGTCGCTGGACCAGGCCATCACGTTGGCGGAGGACCAGCTGGTCAGCGTGCCCTGGGGTCGGCGAACCCCCATCATTCTCTCTCTCTCTCCCTTCCCCCTCTCTCTCTCGCCCTGTCCCTGCTCCCAGGTCCCGAGGCGGCGTCCCACCGCGTCCGGCGCCCCGCTGGAGATCGGGCCCGGCACCGGAGCCGAGCCCAGCGCCGCGCGCTCCGCCCCGGGGCGGCCCATCGTCTGGGAGCGCCCCTCCCGTCCCTGGCCCCACGCTCTCCTCACGCCAGTCCCTTGATCCGCTTCCCGCCACCGGGGTGGCGGGGAGGCCTGGGGCCAGCCTGCTGGCGCTGTGGGGATCCGGGTCACTTCATTGATAGGTGCCCGGTGATGGAGGTGGACACGGTGATCCGGGTCCCCTATGCGCCACAGGCTGCCCCCGATCAGACGGGACTGTATCAAATACCTGTAAGTATTGAGGGGGATACATATCACGCTTTGGTGGATTCAGGTTGTAACCAGACCTCAATCCATCAAAGTTTGATTCAGCCGGTGGCATTGGATAAGAGCCGCGAGGTTATGGTGCGGTGTGTGCACGGGGAAATAATGGGATATCCTGTCGTGCCGGTTATGATCCAATTCCGGGGACAAAAGCATAGTGTGGAGGTGGCAGTTAATCCGCGCCTCCGGCACCCGCTAATTTTGGGAACTAATTGGCCGGGGTTTCAGTCTCTATTGGCTTGTTTGTGTGCGGGTGTTTCTGGGCAAAAACGAAAGCAACGGGCGGGAGCGACTGTTCAGGCCGGCGAAGCTGTGCCCGGACCATGGCGGCTGTCTCAGAGGAACCGAGCGCGACCGAAAATCAAATCTTTTCGGTCCGTGATGACTTTCCTCTGGAACAGTCCCGAGATGACACGCTGAAAAATGCATTTGAACAGGTCCGTGTCATCGATGGCCAGCAGGTTCGGCCGGAACAGCCGCTCACATACCCTTATTTTGCTATAATTAAAGATAGGTTGTATCGGGTGACCCAGGACACCCAGACAAAACAAGATACAACCCAGTTATTAGTTCCTAAGTGCCGTCGGGAAATGTTATTCCAGGCGGCTCATTGTAATCCGATGGCTGGGCACCTCGGGCAGGCAGCCACGTTAAACCGTCTAATGACCCGATTTTTCTGGCCGGGCATTCATGAGAACGTGCGCAGGTGGTGCGCGTCTTGTCAGGAATGCCAGTTGGTGAACCCACCGGCCCATAATAAAGCACCATTGTGCCCCCTTCCGTTAGTCGAGGTCCCCTTCGAACGAATTGGCATGGACCTCATCGGGCCATTAGAGCGGTCAGCACGCGGGCATCGCTTTGCATTAGTCCTGGTGGATTATGCAACGCGATACCCCGAAGCAGTGCCACTGCGCAACATTTCGGCTAAAAGTGTTGCGAGTGCACTGTTTCAGTTAATCTCCCGGGTGGGAATCCCGAAGGAGATTCTCACCGAATCAGGGCACGGCGTTTATGTCACGCACTTCACGCGAACTATATGAATTATTGGGCATTAAATCGATTCGTACCAGCGTCTATCACCCACAAACAGACGGATTGGTAGAACG
This sequence comes from Hybognathus amarus, assembly GCA_030378365.1. Lineage (NCBI taxonomy): Eukaryota > Metazoa > Chordata > Actinopteri > Cypriniformes > Leuciscidae > Hybognathus > Hybognathus amarus. The sequence continues at coordinate 252,265 of JAQIUQ010005060.1, read as the reverse complement.
ATTTAATCGCACATTAAAATCCATGATTCGTAAGTTCGTGAGGGAAGACGCCAAAAATTGGGATAAGTGGTTAGAACCCCTCTTGTTCGCTGTACGGGAGGTCCCCCAAGCCTCCACGGGGTTTTCCCCCTTCGAACTTCTCTTTGGACGCCAGCCCCGCGGGGTTTTGGATGTCCTTAGAGAGGTTTGGGAGGACGGACCTTCAAATAGCAAAAACGAAATTCAGTACGTCCTGGACCTGCGAGCAAAACTCCACACTTTGGGGCGGCTCTCTATGGAGAATTTGTTGCGGGCCCAGGAGAAGCAAAGTCGGTTGTACAACAGGGGGGCTAAACTACGTAAATTCGCACCGGGAGAAAAAGTGCTCGTATTGCTCCCTACATCCAGCTCGAAATTGCTCGCCAAGTGGCAAGGGCCGTTTATGGTTACACGGCGGGTTAACGATCTTAACTATGAGATTGCTCGTTCAGATAGGGGGGAACACATCAAATATACCACCTCAATCTCCTTAAAAAATGGAATGAGGTGGAGTCAGCGATGCTGGCGACGGTGGTGAGCGGAGAGGAGGATCTTGGTCCAGAGGCGAACATCAAAGTGCAATCCTGCCCCCTGGCGGTTTGTGGAGACCACCTCTCGCCGTCCCAGATCGCTGACATAAAACATCTACAAGCGGAGTTCGCGGATGTGTTCTCACCCTCCCGGGCCGAACCAATCTCATACAGCACCATGTTGAGACGGAGCCGGGCGTGGCTATTCGCAGCCGGCCGTATAGGTTACCTGAACACAAGAAAAAAGTGGTTCAGGATGAATTAGCGGCGATGCTGGATATGGGAGTAATAGAGGAATCCAACAGTGACTGGGCGAGCCCGATAGTTTTAGTTCCTAAAACGGACGGCAGCGTTCGGTTCTGTGTGGATTATCGCAAGGTGAATGCCGTATCGAAATTCGATGCGTATCCAATGCCAAGGGTTGACGAGTTACTTGATCGGCTTGGCACGGCTCGTTTTTATTCGACGCTGGATTTAACAAAAGGATATTGGCAGATCCCCTTATCCCCAATGTCCAAAGAAAAAACCGCCTTCACAACGCCGTTCGGATTGCACCAATTTGTCACACTTCCGTTCGGGTTGTTTGGGGCACCTGCCACCTTTCAGCGCTTGATGGACCGGATTCTCCGGCCGCATGCTGCATATGCCGCGGCATACTTGGATGACATTATCATCTATAGTAATGATTGGCAGCGGCATATGCAGCATTTGCGAGCAGTCCTCAAGTCGCTGAGGGGGCGGGCCTCACGGCCAACCCGAAGAAGTGTGCGATTGGGCGTGTGGAGGTTAGGTATCTGGGCTTCCACTTGGGTCATGGTCAGGTGCGTCCCCAAATTGACAAGACAGCAGCGATTGCGACCTGTCCGAGTCCCAAGACCAAAAAGGAGGTTAGACAGTTCCTGGGGCTAGCAGGGTATTACAGAAGGTTTGTACCTGATTATTCGGAGCTTGCTAGCCCGCTGACTGATCTAACTAAAAAGGGGGCTCCAGATGCCGTCCAGTGGACGGAGCAATGCCAGCAGGCTTTCACCCAGATAAAGGCTGCCCTGTGTGGTGGCCCGCTCTTACAGGCTCCTAACTTTGCTCTCCCTTTTTCTCTGCAGACAGACGCATCAGACAGGGGGCTGGGTGCGGTCTTGACCCAGGAGATGGAGGGTGAGGAACGACCGGTGCTGTACATCAGTCGTAAGCTCTCTAAGAGAGAGACGATGTACAGCACCATTGAAAAAGAGGCATTAGCCATTAAATGGGCCGTCCTCACTCTCCGCTATTATCTCCTGGGTCGAGAGTTCACCCTCTGTACTGATCACGCTCCCCTGCAGTGGCTCCACCGCATGAAGGATGCCAACGCGCGGATCACCCGTTGGTATCTGGCACTACAACCCTTCAAGTTTAAGGTGATCCACAGGCCGGGGGCTCAGATGGCTGTGGCCGACTTTCTCTCCCGGAGAAGGGGGAGGGGGGGGGCTGCAGGCCGGACGGCTCCCCGGCCTGAGTCGGGCGGTGGGGGTATGTGCCATGGGGGGCGTGGTTCAGCGGTGTCTGCAGCGGGAGAGCGGGGGAGGAGCCGAGCGGGAGGTAAGCGGATCAAGTTCAAATGATGAACACCTGTCTGTGATTGCAGTGATTGGCGGTGGAGAGCGTATTTAAGCGGGCCAGGTAAACGCTGCAGTTTGAGAGAGACTGGATCTTGTGTGTCGTGGCCAGCTGATGAAGCCCTTGTTCATTGACGACGGAAAAGCTGTAAACAGTGGAAAGAGTGCTACGTCTGTGACGAGGAAGCTGTGATCAGCGGGAATGAGTTTGAATACAGAGTGACTGTTTTGTTTATTGTGAAGTGCGCTTAGTCGCCGTGGAAAGAGTTTGTTTTGTGAATAAAAAGACACACAAGATCCATTGCCGACCCCTTGTCTCCATCCATCACCCACACTGAACCTTTCAGATCATCACAAACCTATTTTGATTTTTATGTTGACTGAAATAGGTTTTCTTGACATTTTGTGATTTTATCTAATTTATGGTCATGCATACAAAGTTTCAACACGCTGATCAATTGGTGAAATTGTTTAGACGACTGATGTTTGTGGGTCAATTTGACCCTCATATTTTTATACTGTATAACCGTACAGACCCAAAATAAAAGCACTTCTTGGTTTTGTGTTGTTTTATTGGTTATTACTATTTTGTGAAGGTAGAAAATGAGCTTTTCAGCATTTATTTAAATGCTAAAAAATATTTTCAGACACAGATGTTAAAAATTTGTTATTAATTTTTTCCCCCAATCTTTCCCTGATTTTGATGTTTGTGTCTTGAGTTTAACAACTTTTTATTTTCAAAATGTGTGAATTTCCTGTTAACGGTCAGTCCCCTTTTTGTGCATTGATATGAAAATAACTTTTATACAACTTTTCATTTCAAAACAAATAACAACAATTTGATTCCTGCATGTGTGCCGTTTTTTTGCAAAGAAAAAAAATTTAAAGACAATGCGTTATCTGTTATTCGATCTGCAACACAGTCTCATGAAAATGCATATCTATACCACGAATGTCATTTCTCGTGGCATTTATACGCCAAAATTGTTTTTTGCGTGCATATGCTACGCACTAAAAAATCCTGGGGTAGGTTTAGGGGGGAGGGGGGTGGGGAGTTCATGCGTATTATACGACAAAAAGTGCGTATCATTTGCACGCAAAAGACGCGTACCATATACACGCAAAAACTGTTTTTGGCATATAAATGACACGAGAAATGACATTCGTGCTATAGATACGAACTTTCGTCATCAATGTATTGCAGCGGCCATATTGTTGACATAGAAACCACGGAAACTGTCAGTCTGTCAATGGACAAGCGAGGTAGCGTCGGGATTATCCATGGTATTATCACTGTTTTTTGTTTTGTTTTTAAACAGCGTGATGGTGTTGTGTAATACACGGCTGTTCTAACAACATCAATAAGATCCTCGGAGTTAGTTTTTATGCAAGAAGTGGGACGTGCTACAACGTAAGTGCTTTATATGCTGCGTTTGCACAGTGCATAACTGATCCGCGGCTGTACCACAAACACCTGTTCTCACTATTTTTATTTTAACACACTCATTATTTCAATAACGTAAGCCAATTATTCCATGCATTACTTCTATATATTAAGTTGCTCAAGCAAGTGGTCAAATATGTAACCATGTTCTTATATTAAAATTGCAAACATTTTAAATGAAAACTTAAAATTGACAAAAACAACCGACTCTCGTGCCTTTTCTTTTGCACTTACATTTTAATACAACAAATCTTGTATGTCACAAATGTGTTGCCTTGTTGAGGTAACGTTAAATTGTAGTTATACGCAGGCATGGGCATAAAAACATGGAAATGTATTTAACCCTCTGGGGTTATTCGTTTAACAGTCACACTCAGGACCTTCGGGTCAAAATTGACCCGAAGGGCGGGATTCATATTTAAAAAAGAAAATCATAATTTTTTTTTAACTTGTTTTTTATAATATTTTTTTCTTTTCTTTTTTGGTGTTTTGAGAAAATTTCAAAAATAAAAAAAAATTATAATTTGTATTAATGCAATAATTATGACCAAATTTTCCCCCATTGAATATAATAGAAAAATTATTATTTTGTAAATATTTAAAAAAAAAAATTTAAAGCTGTATTTCATTTTGGAGTCAAGCCTAGGCCTCATAAAAGCAATTTCCGATGTTTGTGAATAAGGTCTATTGCAATGACATAAAGTGAGGAAATGATCACAGACTTCAACTGTGACTAGCTTCATGAATTCATGAGTGGTCTTTAGAGTCTCAAGCACAGGTTATGGCCAATAATCTGACCGAGTTTCCATTTCAAAACATGTTCCTGACCCCTGGCGCCCTGGGAAGGGTCCCTCACCTCTGTTTTCCACATTCCCCATGTGTTGACAGCTGTGAGGTCCCCATGATGTCCTGAGAGAGAAGATGAACATGATCTTGTTTGTGTCCCTCCCGTGGGCTCCATTTAGAAGATACCAGAAACAAACCACTCTTTTAAAGGAGTTTTTCACCAAAAACTGAAAAGTCTGAGATCATTTACTCACTTTGTGTCATTGCAATGCCACGTTATTTTTCTTTTTCTGTCTTTCCAAAAAACCGTCACACCGCCATAAAACGACACTATATTTGAGAAACGACACCAAACCATCATTTTGTTATCATTACTTTACATTATTATATGTTATCTAAATGTTTTTTTACAATCTTAACCTATATGTTTATATTTAATGCACATATCTGACCAGATTTACATTTTACTGCAAGTACTGTATATAACTGAGAAATAACCTTGTTATTTTGGAGTTTATTTTCGTTTTATTCATATTTTGAATTAGCTTTTGCTATAGAAATGTTCAATTACTTGTTAATTTAGTAAAACATTTTGTCATTTCATTTATACAATTTTGTCATTTTATTAGTGTTTTAAAAATTTTGCTACTTACTTTCAGTTTTAGTTATTTATTGAATCATTTTAGTGCTTCACATTAAGCTACTTTCAGTTTATTGATTCAAGACAACATTTCAAACTTTTGTTTAGTTTAGTTTTTTCCAACTAATATATCAAATGTATTTCAATTAACAGAAACATTTTGGTTACACTTTATTTTACAGATAAACTTTTTTTGCATGTTCATAAAAAATTATGGGATATACATACAGTAAGTAATAAAGCAAAATTATAATTATAATAATTACTATTACTTATAATTAAAGTTGTGTTAAAGGGATAGTTTACCCTAAAATTTAAATTTCCGTCTATTTTATATATATATATATATATATATTTTTTTTTTTTTTTTTGCATGCTTTTATAATAACTTTAAGTTGCTTTTTTGTTTGCATTTATTGCATGGAAATATAACTATCTGCTAAACATCTACTTTTGTGTTCCAAAGAAGAATAAAAGTCATACAGGTTTAAAACAACACGAATGTGAGTAAATTATACCAGAATTTAAATTTTGGGGTGAATAATCCCTTTAAAGGCATGATCATGAGAGAGGAGAGAAAGAGGAGAGAGTTAAAAACCGCTCCACCTTTTCCATGGTTTTAGGCAACTATTTCTAACATTTGAATAATTCATGACAGGCTAAAATATCTCCCCCATACAGAAAGTTTGAATGCACAAGCAGAAAATGCTCACACACACACACACGCACAAATTCAAAAAGTTCAAAGTTTGGACAAGCTCTCAAAATAAGACATGCACTTCCAGCAAGTTGAGTCAAAGTAAAACAAGGAAGTCTCAGCAACTATTCTACATACAGACACGAAAAGTATTTTAAAATGTCAGAACGTCATTGCGTTACATGAACATAATATGTTCAATATCAATATCAATCAATATTCAATATCAATCAAAGACTGCAGGATCACTTTTCTTAATCACTGCTTGTGTTTTTTTTTTTGTGTGTGTAGCAAAAACTCTGTGTTAAATTAACTCTCCTGGGAGTTTATACAGATGGCTCCAAACTCAAGAGTGTTAAAGTGTTAAAAATATAAAAATATGAGTGTTAAATTAACACTCAAGAGTGTTAAAGTTAATGAGCTAATTAAAGGGTTCAGTGAGTGATGATTGACCATTATTGAAGACACCTGATGTTAACAAGCAGAATCACCAAAGGAGAAAATCTAGTTTTTAGTCACCATTATGCTGATCAGTGTTTGCTTTAGTTAAGCTCTTGACCCTTAAATCCTTAACTTTAGATTTTGTTTGACTGTTGTAACCGAGTTATAACTGCCAGATAAACAAAGATAAAAGTTGATCAGGTGTGTTAGTTTGCTGTATGAAGTCAGTTCTCCGCAAGATCACGTTTCAATAATTTCAACTCTCTGAATAGTTTAACATGTTATTGAATATGGAAGACCTTTAAGTTTTTGTGTTTTAATATTTACAGACACCAGTCCATATCATGAAGAATAGTCATACTTTTGATATATTAATCAAAAATGTCCCATATTCCATATCATACTGTAAATTTCATTTTTATTACTGGATTCAATCTACGACTTGCTTCACAACTTATATTACCCTTCTTTGATTGATGTAGTTTATCAGAATGCATAGAACTAATCTTTTGCCTCGTATTAGGTTATAATAAATTGTGTAGATTTGTTTTTGGATGCTCATTTTTAACACACCATTGTATTATGTACTTACTCAAATGGTCTCCACTCAATATTAGATGCAATTTATTTTAAAATGTGTGAATAATTTACCTTTAAATGTACGATCTTTAAAATGTATGATCTTTGACTTTTTGATTTTATATGTGTAAAAATGGTTTCCTTGTTTTGAAACTTGTAATTGCTTCAGATGATATATTATGTATGATTATATTTACTACATTCATAGGCAAAAAAAGTTATTTTCCTAGTTGTGTGTTTGTTGTTTTGAGTCAGGTGACTGTTGTTTTTGTTTTGTCTTGTGTTATGATGTTCAACTTTTGAAACTTAACTGGCTTTATCCTAAATAATTAAATTTGTTACAATTTGTTGTTACTAGCAACATCATCCACAATCATGACTGTCTTCACCTTCAAAACTAAATAGGTTTCAAATGCATTTCTAATTTCTTTTGGTCGTATTTGTTTCAGAAAGCCTCCTCATGTTATCAGCTGTTTTGCTATATGATGTAGGGCCGTGTAAAACCGGTAAAATAATAATAATGGTTCAAATTTTATAGTAAAACTAAAATTTGGCAATCAACAGGCATGTCTAATTAATTGAATTTATGAAACACACTGTATACAATTTAACCACAATATATTAAAAGTTAAAATGCAATTTCTAGAGCCCCATGAATCCTGTTTTATTTTTCTCAAACTGTCATTTTAATTGTGTGATATTACTTTGTTTTAATAATTGTATTAATATTATTATTTTTGATAAAGTTTTACCGTACAATAGAAATTCCAGTCACAATTTCTTTAAGTTAAACTAAACTTTTATTTTAGACGTGTTGTCGTGCAGACCTTTAAGTTTATGTGTTTTAATATTTACAGACACCAGTCCATATCGTGAAGAATAGTCATACTTTTGATATATTAATCAAAAATGTCAAATTTTCCGTATCATACTGTAAATTTCATTTTTATCACTGGATTCAATCGAGTTTTGCATCACAGAAATTTATAAGTTCCTGCGAATGCAACGCCGCTCATATATTTTTAAGTGTGACGTCAGTGTCCTTTCGAGGTTGCCGACGTAAACAAACAATTCAGTAAAGTGTAAAACACACTGACCGTCTCGCCCCTCACTGGACTTTAAAGAGCGTTCGAACCTACGACAGGAGCTAAAGGGGAGCGCGGCACATTTCTCAGACAGACGCTGTTTTCACAGCATGTTTTATTCAGGATATGGACTTTTTAAAAGGAAGGCACTCTGAGCAAGAAACAGGACAACAAAGCACTTTGTCACAATCATATACGAATATAAATACATATATATATATACATACATACACGCAATGCATTAAAGATATATAAGGGCTCCTGAAAACCAGAGCAAAGACAAACGCATGGCTCAACGTCAGGAAACATGTTGTGTGATTTACTACTGATAAAAAAGAATAAGACAGAAACTAGTCATTATATTTAAAGCAACACTAAGTAAAAACATTTTTTACCGTAAAATAATGTTTTCAAAATCGTTTCAGTGGTTCATCAAGTCAGGACATGGTGAAATGCACTTATTCCACCGCTTTGCGGTCCTTTATCTGATACATCCACGCTATGTAAGATTGCCAGATCGTTTCTGTAGTCCGAATGAGACATAAGAAAACTATAAATTTGACTTGCTTTACGGCAAGCGCTACAATGGACCTTTCTCACAACTTCCGTATTTGTGACCGGAAATACACAACTGTTGTGCTAATCTTCTTCCGCTCTGGTCAGAACAAATAGAAGAAACTTCTAAGAGTTGTAGCGTACTGGTGTTTTTTTGTTATTCACAAAAGCAGCCATAACTGTCGTTTTCCTTCCTCGTCAGATCCCTGTTGATGAAGATTCAAGCTATTCGGCGGGATGTTATTGATCCTGTGATCTTTTCTACTTTCTCATGTTACCATTCACTAACCGCCGTTGTTTATGTTTATTATAAACAAACAATCCCCCCCCCCTTTTTTCTGCTTGGTAAATACTTTTTAAAACATCTGGATACGCATGTAGCCTATATTCTCTTCCCCGAGAGTTTTGCATGTTGCTTTTTTTATAAATTCCACAAATAAAATCCAGTTCTAAGACCAAAGAAAATTTATGAATCTTTTTCCAGACATTTGGTTCATTCAACAAACGAAATGAAAGAACTGACTCAGTTCTCAGAAAAAGATTCGTTTTGATGAACAAGTCACACAGAACAGAGCAAGGCAAGCATTTGTGCTAATAAAACTTAAACTTTGTTATTTATTTTTTAATGTGCGCTCGTTTCTCTTGATAAGACCCTTATTCATCGTCTGGAATCGTTTAAAGCCCTTTGAAGCTGCACTGAAACTCTCATTTGGACCTTGAACCGTTTGGACCCCATTTAGAAGTCCATTATATGGGAGAAAATCCTGGAATGTTCTTCATCAAAAACCTTCATTTCTTTTCGACTGAAGAACGGAAGACATGGACATCTTGGATGACATGGGGGTTAGTAAATTATCAGCTAAAGCTTTTTTTTTTTTTAAGTGAACTACTCCTTTAATAATAGTATCTCTGTGATACTGAATTAATGCTGTGATAAACTGAATGCCACTTGCTAAATAAAATATGGAATAAAAAAGTATTTTTACAATTCGCACAGTAACAGGTCCAAGAAAAAACTGTAAAATCAGTATCACAACATCCACAAGCACATCTTTTATAACTTCACGTAGCAGAAGTGCTTCAAAAGCCACTTAGAGCAAACACACTCTAGGCACGCTGTGCCCACTCCAACACACTCAAAGAGCACAAACGTCACAAAACTGCAAGATCAGATCGACGTCATTGAGGGACGGTCAAGGACCCGATGTACGAACACTTCAGAGGATTCATGTGTGTGTGTCAACATGCAGAGGAACAGATGCAGCAGCAGTCACACTTATTTTACATTTATGCATTTGGCAGACGCTTTTATCCAAAGTGACTATACATTGCATTTCAAGGTACACATTTACATTCTTATCAGTTCTCAGTTCTTGCTTTCCCTGGGAATCAAACCCATGACATTGGCATTGCAAGTCGTCAACGTTGCCTTCTGTTTGAATGGAAAGCTACATTATTTTAAAAAGCTACTGCTAAGTTAAACTCAATTATAATTGTACAATTCGAAAATCATTGTCGGCTTTTGTACTGCACGTGCTAAAAAGCTAACTAAATATTTTTTTAGTAGATTATACACATGCAAACATGAGAGACGACGACAAACGGAAGAAGAAATCCTGATTCCTGATGGTGTTGCTTTCAGATTTTTTAGGGATTTATAGCAACTTCTTCAAAAAGCATTTTTAATCTTAGCTTTTGAACTGTATTGTGTGTGCATACGTACTTAAGTTACATTACATGAAGGCATTCATTTTACAGGCATAAAAGTATTGTCTGAAACTTTATAAAATACTTAAAAATAAAATCATAATTTTACCCAAATCTCAACACAAGACTTTAGCTCAGATTGAGATTCGTCGCAGGTGTTGATCAAAGGGTGAGGAAATGGTGACAGATTTTTTTTTTACTATTTCCAAGACAAAAGTCAGAGTTTTCGTTTGTGCTGTTCATTGTTTCTGAACTTCAAATCCGAACAGAAGAATCATCAACTTCCATTTTGCACTAAAGGTGACCCGCCATATAGAGAAGCAACTTCCCTCCAGTCTTCACATCAAAACGCTTCAGTCGGGGGTTACAGATGTTGGGTTTGCCCTCTGCAGTCCAGCACACACAGAAGCTTTATCAGAAGCTTGCAGCTTCACTTCATCACACAACACACAGGCCTCGACTGGCTCTTAAGGAGTCTCTTCCCACTATTGTCATGCAGCGTTCTGATCAGCGAGAGCTTCGTGCCACCGATCGCTCCCAAACTCAACTCTACAGTCATCTCTACACAAAACACACAGATTTAATCAGCTAAAAATCAACATTCATCATCAGCCATCAGGATTATTCACTTTTTATGACTTTCTTTCACACAAATGAAATGCGCAGAAGAATGTTTTAATTTTCATAATAGGAACTTCAAAAATAACAACAAAAAAGCACCATAAAATATACATATATAAATGTGAATGTAAGAATGTAAGACAAACTGAGAAAACAATCAACAAATGAAAAGCACAAACTATTTTTTCCACCCATTCCACCCATCCATCTACCAATCCATCCATCCACCCATCCATCCATCCACGAATCCATCCACCCACCCATCCACCACCATCCATCCATCCACCCATCTTGTCCATCCACCATCCATCCGTCCATCCACCATCCATCCATCCATCCACCCATCCATCTACCCATCCATCCATCCACCCATCCATCCATCCATCCATCCATCCACCATCCATCCATCCACCCACCCTATCCACCCATCCATCCATCCACCATCCATCCCATCCATCCATCCATCCATCCACCCATCCACCCATCCATCCATCCATCCATCCATCCATCCACCATCCATCCATCCATCCATCCATCCATCCATCCATCCACCATCCATCCATCCATCCACCATCCACCACCCATCCATCCATCCACCATCCACCACCATCCATCCATCCACCATCCACCACCATCCATCCACCACCATCCACCATCCATCCATCCACCATCCATCCATCCACCACCACCACCATCCATCCATCCACCCATCCACCATCCATCCACCACCCACCATCCATCCACCACCATCCACCATCCCATCCATCCATCCACCCATTAGTCCATCCACCAATCCATCCATCCACCAATCCATCCATCCCATCCACCCTATCCATCCATCCATCCACCCATCCACCCACCCACCACATCCATCCCATTCATCCATCCATCCTCATCCATCCACGACCCATCCATCCATCCACCCATCCATCCACCAATCCATCCATCCACCCAATCCACCCATCCACCCATCAATCCATCCATCCACCCATCCATCCACCACACCCATCGTCCACCATCCATCCACTCCCGTCCACCCATCCGATCCACCCATCCATCCATCCATCACCCCCACCCATCTGTAATACCCATCTGTCCATCCATCTCACCCATCCATCCATCCGTCCACCCATCCATCCACCCATCCGTCATCCAACCATCCATCCATCCACCAATCCATCCATCCGTCCGTCCACCCATCCATCCTTCACCCATCCATCCACCCAATAAATCCATCAATTCATCCACCACAACATCCCTCCACCACTCCACCTATCCATCCATAATACACCTATCCATCCATCCACCAACCCCATGTCAATTAATCCATACACCACTCCATCATATCCATCACCATCCATTACCATCCTATCTACCGTCCGTGTATTATCTATCTCTATCTATTCCATCCATCCCATATCCATCCATCCACCACACCATCTATCCACCATTCCATCCCACACCTCATCTCTATTCCATGCATCACTAGGTCTCTGTATCCATCCATCCACCACTCCATCTATCCATCTATCAACCAATCCATCAACCACTCCATCAATCAATCCATGCATCCACCACTCCATCCATCGCATTCATCCACCACCCATCTATTCATCTTTCAATCAATCCACGCATCCACCACTCCATCGCCCACGCCACTCTCATTCTATCCATCCATCCATCCACTCCATCTATCCACCACTTCATCCACCACTCCATCAATCAAATCCACACATCCACCACTTCCATCAACTCCACTCCATCTATCATCCATAAATATCCATCCACCACTCCATTTGCCATCCACCACTCCATCACATCCATCCATCTCAAAGGTTTCCCTACCATTGTTTCATTACTATCAAATCAAAATTTGTTTCTAGTGGCAATGTGGCATTCATTCTCATCTTGTAACATGGACCCACAACACACACACACACACACACACACATCCCGCCCACCCCGGGGAGAGAAGGAGACGCCAGTAACAATAGACAGAGTCCTGAAGAAGGCTGCGTCATCCTGAATGAGTGTGAGCCAGCAAACAACCAGCAAACAGACACAAGTCTCTGTCACTTCATGTCCTTCATGACAGTCTTGATTGTTCTCGGAGGTTTTCTCTCTGGCCCTGCTGTGAACCGAGACCACTACGTTCCTCTCGAGCAGACGCGTGCCCTTTGTTCAGACCTGATTCAGATCCAGCCCACAAACAAACACGTCAATCTGATAGCACCGATAATCAGGCATTCGCCCACAATCGCTGTACGCTGGTGAGAATTACAGAGCGGAAATTAATGTGGAAAAGTTGACTAGGATAGGATGTGATCGTACACAATGCAGTTTGTGTTTTTCAGCTCGTTCTCCTGCAAGTCCAAGAAAGTCTGAAATAAACAAACTATTTGACACCTGATAACTGAAAATGAGTGACACCTGTGGAGGGTTGCTTATATTAGATGTCATGGTTCACTAAAACTATTAAAAAACATTTCAGTTCACTGAAAAACCTGAAATATAATTAATATGATATATAAAAGTAGAAATATAAAATATATCAAATATATCAAATATATAAAAATATACAAAAATATAAAATATGATATAAATATATAAATTGATATAGATATATATACAATATATAAAATATGATAAAATATATAAAAACTTTTTTATTAGGAAATGTTTCATTGACTTCTAAGAGTGAAGTAAAATTACTAAAACTGACATTAAAATGAACGAAAAATAATTACTTTTATACAATAAGAATTTCGAAAGCACATCAAAATGAGAAAATTAATAATAAAACCTAATTCAAAACACTATTAAAATACATTAGTGGGTGGATTTATGATGTAAATACTCCAGGTGTTTCTTCATTCTTTTACTTTAAAATGTCCCAATATTATAAAATATAGAAAAATTAATTTTGATTCAATGAGAACCTCAATATAACTTTATAATCCTGCAGGTTGTTTGTAAAACCTGAACTGAGCAAAGGCCAGTAGCAGTTTTTAACCTATTACTGATAATTTTCATTCATAATTACAAGTAATAATTTGTCATATTTAAGGGGTTTGTGCACCAGTTGTACCAACCATCATCATCCATTGTTTCCAAAGTCAACAAACTAGAAGAATTACCAATGGAATTGCACAAATATGCATTTCAAAAGATGATTAAAAAGATGAAAATAAACTTGAGGTCCTCATGTAAGTGAACTGTCATTTCTTCACAGCTTTAGTGTAAATCATAAAGCTCTAAAAATAAAAAAATGGATTGTTATTGACCAGAGATTATTTGTTTTATGCCCTTTTATAGAAACAAGTCTTGACCATCAGAATCCATCAATTCGATTTGCCACAGAACACAATCTATTGTTTCTAGATCTATTGTTCTGCATTTCGCTGTAATATCCTGTACATTATTTACATTCTCTGTCACATACTGTCCTTGCTGAGGGTCAAGAGTTCACAGTGCCATATAGAGCCTCATCACAACATCTATTGAAGAAATCGAGTGTTTGGTCTGGACCAAATGTTTGGCTCTCTCACACTCCTGACATAACATACACATGTCTAAACACAACAAATGATGTATATATCCGCTGGGTAAGAGGGATGAACAACCGTAGGAAAAGCACACATGCAAAGACAATGCAATCAATATTCAGGTTAAAAATGCTAATTTCTAAAATGTTAAATTAATGTTAAATTAAAGTAAGGCTGTTTGTATCGCAGTAATTCCCACACAGACATGTTAAGTACACCTTGATATGGAAGTTTGTTTCCGCCAGGGAATCAAAAATGAATAATTGAGACTTTTTTTCCTCGCAAATCTGACTTCTCAGAACTGAGAGATATAAACTTGAGTTCTTACTTTATAACTCACAATCTCAATTCGCAAACCTATGAGCTAATGAGCAGTTTAAACTGGACGCGTTAATGAGAAATAAGCAAATGTCAGCTGTTCAAGCGTCTGAACGCCAGTGGGCAGAGCCTAAGGTGTTGGCCGATGTCTTGCTCTGGAGGCGGGCATATGCAAATTAATTTACCTGTGTGACGTCACAGATTACGCAACATCAAAACAAGCTTTTGGAGCTTGATTAAATAAATAAATATGTTCATAATGAGGAGGACGTTTGAAGATATGAAACTTGCAGGATGTTTTAATGGTACAAAGACCTTTTACATGTGAAAAGAATTTAAAAAAATATGTGTAATGAAATTTGTCATGACCCCATTAAGATATATTCACAGAAAGATGTGAAAGATGATATCAGAAATCTCTAACAGCAAGTGAGTGATGGAGCTGAGATTTGACCCAGATCTTAAACTTAATCTGAACCTCTAAGAAACACTGTATCATCATCTAGATAGATCACTGCTGCAGCGCATTACTACACAAAATAAAAATAAGTGCAAAAAGATAGAAGAAAAATCTAGAAAATACACTAGAGGTCAAACGTTTGTAATGATTAAATTCTGCTCAGCAAGGCTGCATTTATTAGATTTTAAAAAAAAATCATATTTATTTTTTGATTAAATTTCAAATTCTATGTGAAATTCATAGTTTTCTATGTGAATATATTGTAAATAAAATTTCATTTGTTCCTGTGATCAAAGCTGAATTTTCAGCATCATTACTCCAGTCTTCAGTGTCACATGATCCTTCACAAATCACTTTAATATGATGATCTGATGCTCAATATTTCTGATTATTGTGTGAATAAGTTAACAGGAACAGCATTTATTTGAAATGGAAATAATTTTAACATCATAAAATGTCATTTGAATCAATTTACTGCATGCTTGTTGAATAAAAGTAAACTTTTAAATGGTAATGGACTGTGGTTTCCACAAAAATATGAAGCATTGATAATAATCAGAACTGTTTCTTGAGCAGCAAATCAGCATATTAGAGTGATTTCTGAAGGATTACGTAACACTTGAAAATGCAGTTTTGATCACAGGAATAAATTACATTTACAATATATTTGCATAGAAAACAGCTGTTTTCAATTGTAAAAATATTTCACATTTTTCTGTTTTTACTGCATTTTAGATCAAATAAATGCAGCCTTTAGAGACTTTAAAAACATTAAAATCTTTCTTCCAAACTTTTGAACGCCAGTGTAAGTCGTTCTGCGAAAGAAAAACAAACAAACAAACAAACAAAGATAAGTTGCTTTGGTTTAAGAGTCACAAACATAAAACATGTATTCAGAAACAGAACAGAAATTAAAAATATATCAAAAAAACGAATTACAGTGGCATTCATTATAATTAAACAACACTCATTAATAAACGTCTATTCTATAAAAATGTATTTGAAGATAAAACTAAAACTATGCTATATGAACCTATAACTGAAAGCAAATGTTTTGCATGCTTGCAATATATGAAGTCAACAAGCAAATTTCAGTTGATTAAAAAAGAAAACCTGATTTATATTTTGCAAAATATAGTAATCATGTAAAGTTAGGACAGAAAAATAAATAGACTTAATTAAAGAGGTAGGAGAAAACTACATATCTTTTGTTGCTAAGGTCAAAACTATGGTATTTATGTGCATTTATATGTCACTTAGTATAAACAGGTCAAATTAGACAGATGCCAACGTGGATCTTTAAAACCATGAATAAATCTACACAAGGTAGAAGAAAATAAAGCCCAGATAAACACAGGTTCAGGATAAGCACAGTGTGTGTTTGGGGTTGTGAATTATCAGACGCGAACAGCATGAAGCCACTGGAGTTCAGAGAACCAAAGGTTTCAATTGACTTACTCTGTTATTATTAAGCATATTTTGAATATTTCATTTATTTCACACACTGTGATCAGTCTGGGAATGAAAAGGCCGTTTCACAGATGAAACATGTTGAAATATGTGTACACAAAATAATGACAGTAAAAACAAATTAAGATGCTTTATTGTCATTGAACACAATCGGTGTTGGGCTTGCTACTCAAAAATGTCATTTATTACTCATTAGTCCTTTCAAAAATAATATTATTACTTTACTTATTATTTTCTGTAGAACACGTTAAATGCTATAAACAACATGTTTCAGCCTCATTATGACCAAAATCCACATTAGATTCCATAAATGGTCTCAGAGAGGTTATTAACAAACACTCCAAGGGTTTACACTGAGTTTTGAGTTAAAGCAAGTCAGTAGTAATAAACTGTCAAGTTTATGCTAATTATAGCTATAATTCACCTAGATGTGATTATATTTAATGATGTTGTCAAACTAGCAAAATGTAACATTACTGTAACATGCATTACTGCATAACACTGTACACAATACAGTGAAATTTGATTGTGTCGACAATTAAGAATTACAGGTGTACAATATTACGCATACATATATTGCCTCTGATTAATGATAATGTATATGCATTGCACACTGAACATGTACTGCACATTGAAATATATATATTGTACTCTAAAATATTGCACATTGTATGAGGTTAAAATTGAGTAATGCATGTGTAGGATATTCAAAGATTAAATTTCACGCTGGCTCTCCACATGATATATCAAGTGAAATGGCCTTTATGGAAGCAGTAAGTCAGTCAAAACCTTATGGATATGGCCTTATTTCTTTTCTCTTCCCTAAGATCGTGTTATTCTTGTAATGTGGTACAGATAGGATGCTGGAAGTTGATATGCTAGACTATATTGAGAACAAAAGCACACTTCTCTGGGTACAGGTATTCCTGTTAACCTGTGTCAGTCTCCTGTGAGTTGACATCATTCAAGACCTCTAATACAACATCACATAAACACAACTTAAAGGTAATCAAAGATAAACTTAGCATAAAGACAACAAAGCGAAGAGCGGCCAGATAGAACCAAAATCTTATGCATCAATACATGAGTAATCATGAATGAGTTAAATATGATAGCAGTGAAATATCACAATCTGCAATATTGCGACATCACAGCAAGAACTAATACTATAATATCTCAAGCAATTATAAAGACAAGTAAACAGTCGGCAATAAAATAAGAAAAAAATTGAAGAAAAGAACAGAACAAATATTGAAAATGAATTGAAGAAGTGCTTTAAGTGTTCAGGTCAATGTTATATGCTATTAATCAAATAACATAATAACAACTGTAAATACCACAACATTAAACATAACTTAAAACTAGTTTTTTCAAATCGATTAATCACGATTAATTACATTCTAACAAAAAAGTATGTGTTTATATAATATGTGTGTGTATATATATTATTATATTGTTTGTTATATGTTTGCGTGTATGTGTGTTTATATATATATATATATATATATATATATATATATATATATATATATATATATATATATATTAAGAGAGTGTAAAATATATCCATATTCATATTGAACTGTTTGGTATAAGGCTTTTGGTGTATACACGTATTGGCTCGAAAAAGTTTAAATATTGGTAGCAGATTTTTCATGTTTTCAAAAAGTAAGTCTTCTGCTCACCTAAGGCTGCAATTTTTTGATTAAAAATACACAAAAAACACAGTAATATTGTGAAAATATTATGACAATTTAAAATGACTTTTTTATGTTAATATATATTAAAATGTAATTTATTCCTCTGAAAAAAGCTGAATTTTTCAGCATCATTACTCCAGTCTTCAGTGTCACATGATCCTTCACAAATCACTCTAATATGATGATTTTATGCTCCAAAAAACATGTATGATTATTATCCATGTTGAAAACAGTTTTTTACATTTTTATTTCAGGATTCTTTGATGAATAGAAAGTTCAAAAGAACAGCTTTTATCTGAAATGGAAAGCTTTTGTTACATTAAACACTACCCTTTAAAAAGTTTGGGGTCAGTAAGAATTTGTATTTTATTTTTGGGGGAAATAAATAAGAAATCAATACTTCTATTCATCAAGGATGAGTTACATTGATCAAAAGTTACAGTAAAGACATTTATAATGTTAGAAAAGATTCTAATTAAATAAATGCTGTTCTTTGAACTTTCTATTCATCAAAGAATCCTGAAATAAAAATGTAAAAAACTGTTTTCAACATGGATAATAATCATACATGTTTTTGGAGCATAAAATCATCATATTAGAGTGATTTGTGAAGGATCATGTGACACTGAAGACTGGAGTAATGATGCTGAAAATTCAGCTTTTTTCAGAGGAATAAATTACATTTTAATATATATTAACATAAAAAAGTCATTTTAAATTGTCATAATATTTCACAATATTACTGTGTTTTTTTGTGTATTTTTTATCAAAAAATTGCAGCCTTGGTGAGCAGAAGAGACTTCTTTTAAAAACATAAAAAATCTTACTGACCCTAAACTTTTGCACACATGTGTGTATATATAAATACACACATGCATAGTGTATGCAAAATTTAAGAAAAATGTGTTATTTATGCACAGACTATTTATATATAATATACATTTTATATATATATATATATATATATATATACATACACATATACATAGTACATAGGCAAGATAATATATATATATTTTTTGCTTTTTATTGCAATAGTAAATAAAATAAACTGAAGATACAAAAAAATACGAATAGCACAGATAAAAAGATAATATGTCTTAAATAAATACATATGTGTGTGTATTTATCATCCAAAATAATTATGCACAGTACACACATATATTATGCAAACACAAACTTTTATTTTGGATGTGATTTAATCGTGATTACTTGTTGCACAGCACTAGCTCTCTAAATAATCCTGTAAAAATAGCTAAACACCGTTTTGTCAGCTACAGATATTATGTTGTTAAATTACAGTTTTATACTGTAGACTGACAAAACGGTATTTAGCTGTTAATTTCAAAAACAGTAACACACCGTATTTTTACAGTATGATGTTGGCTGCCAGTAGTTTACCTTTTTTTTACAGGATTATTTTTTCTCTATACGTCTATCACACACTTTCTCCACTTTTCTTTTTCTCCAGCAGGAAGTGGAAGTATAAGCCGGACCTCTGATCTACTGTGAGCCGAGAGAGATGCAGGTCACAGGTCACAAATCCTGAGTTACTGAATCTCATGATCTCATGCTAACAGAGCAAGCTCTTACCAAACGCTAGTGCGTTCAGGAAGTGGCTCCACGTAACGGCCATTGTTGAGGTTTGGCTGAGAGTGTGAGAGATGCTGGAGATCCAGCTGGTATTAAAGGCTCTGGGAATGTCAACTCTGGGTTATTTGTGCAGCTGAGCGAGAGTCTTAAGAAAGAGAGAGATCAATGATGCCTACGCTCACATCAAAGACTGTTTAATGCCACCAGAAATAGAGAATAAGCCTCATAGAGAGAAGAGAATTAATATACCGTTGGATTCCAACACTGTCCTGATCATTCATTATTGGGACAGTCTCTCTCTCACACACACACACACACACACACACACAAAAAAAGGGGTTCAATATTATGTAGCATAGGGTTCTTTACTCAACTGTAAAGGACCTTTTATGCAAAAAATGATGATAATGACAATAATAATAATAATAATAATAATATGTTTATTTTATATAGCGCCTTTCAAAGTTCTCAAGGTCGCTTTACAGTTAAGTACAAATAAGCATCACATAACAACATGACATAGAAACAATACAAAAAAATAAATAAAGACATAGAAACATGACATAGAAAAAAAATAAATAAAAATTGAAATAGTGGAACATAAACATAGAAATCAGCAGAAACAAGTAGCGAAAAGATAAGTTTTAAGGTGAGTTTTGAAATCGTGTAATGATGAGAGGTCACGGATGTCTTGGGGAATAGAATTCCAGAGAGTTGGGGCAGCAGTACAAAAAGCCCTACCACCAAAAGTTGATAGTTTGTGCCGAGGAATCCTTAAGAGACCGGTATCAGAGGATCGAAGTGTGCGAGCTGGGGAGTAGGTATGGATGAGATCAGAAATATAGGGGGGGGGCAAGACCATGGAGTGCTTTGAATGTGATAAGGAGGATCTTGTAGTGGATACGAAAACGTACCGGTAGCCAATGAAGTCTGCATAAAATCGGAGTGATGTGGGAAGATTTCTTTGTGTATGTAAGGACCCTAGCTGCTGAGTTCTGTATGTATTGGAGTTTATTTATAGAGGAGTCGGGTAAGCCATAGAAAAGAGAATTGCAGTAATCAAGCCGTGATGTGATGAAAGCATGAACCAAAGTTTCAGCATCGCTGATGTTCAGAAATGGACGCAAACGTGCATATTACGGAGGTGAAAGAAGGCAGACTTAGTGAGAGAGGAAATGTGTGGAAGGAAGGAAGAGAGGAATCAAAGATTATACCAAGGTTTTTGACAAGAAAGAACCCTTTTGGCACAAAGTTTCTTTATAGGCTATTATTCATTCATATATTACATTATTCTGCAACATTTTTCAGTTGTATTTAAATAACTGTTGTAGTAACTTAATATCCCATTTTAATCATGCTGATTTTTGGAGGATAAAAACTGAAATGGCACTCTTCGTGTGATATTGATTAATTACAATTTTGCCTCCATATCTTGAATTTTGTGATCATTCATGCAGTGCATTTTCAGCTGTTCCAAATACGAAGCGCTTTAGAACCTTTTAAGATTCTATTTAGAACCTTTTCTTCTAAGAGTGCACTCACACACACACACACAATGAGGACATCTTTAAAGGGAGGTTTTTGGAGATTTTGTCAGGTTTTGGTCACTTCTGGGTGCAGATTTGTCCCCATAATATAGTTAAGTAGGTACAAACACTATCTCTCTCTCTCTCTCTCTCTACACACTCACTCACACACCCACAACACATATTCATTGACACACACAAGACACTCACACCCTCTCTCTACTACACACTCAAATACATCTCTCTCTCTCTCTCTCTACACACCCACATACACACACATTCATAATATACCCACAACACACATATACCAACACAAGACACTAACACTCACACACACACACACACATCTCTCTCTCTCTCTACTCACTCATATACACACACAACACACACACTCATATTCACACACAAGACAATCACACACACACTCTCTCTTCTATACACTTACACATTCTGCTAGTATTTACCTCAGCATTTCATGAGCTTAGAATTATAAGGTTCTATCTCCGTTTAGGGTAGTTCTGAGATATTGAGCATCAAAGTTTTTACATCCCACCTAGCAAAACTGTTATGTAGTATACATTTCTATTACAGCTTTATCTATTAATCTATTTTTTACAAAAATAACACCACACAGGCATTAATAAACACCTAATGGATCAGATTATGTCAAAAACTCAATTTCGACCAAAAGTGGAGATAGAACCTTATAATTCTAAGTTCACGATTTGGAAAAGCTATTCAGTAGAAAATGGTTGTTGGATTTATAGGTTTAATTTATCTATTTATTTATTTATTTATTTATTTATTACTGTTTTAAATTTGCAGGTTGTTCTGTAAATAAGTTTACTGTATTTTTACTGAATTATTCTGGCAGTTTTATATTCTGTAAATAAAAATACAGAAAAATATTACAGCTTATGTATCATAACTCATAAACCTAAAATGAAAACATTTTTCATTCTACAATTATAAAAAGAATCTTTATTTAATTCATTATTTATGCTGTTTTTACTAATAAAGTCCCCAAAAAGGTGGTTTTAGGATCCCAAAATTAAGGTTAAGAAGATATAAACATGCAATTTTCTTCTCAAATAGTAATGCATAATAATCCATAATGCAATCAACATCCCACATGATATCGCCTGTGATTGTGTTTGGGCTCAACTTATATAACACTTCTGAAACACAACCCAGCACATGCTTATAATGAGTCTATTGTTTCTGTATTAAGTTATATACAGCAGAAAATAATGAGCGAGTAGTAAACAATCATTATAAACAATAACTCATATTCATATATAGTAGAGAGAGTGTATATAAACACTTCAGAGGACCGGTGAAAACATGCTGAGATCTGACGTGCATTTACTCTCTCACTCTACACACACACACACACGCACACAAACACACACGATGCTCTTTTATCATCCGCCTCCGGTTGTGAGGAAACCCCATCCTCATCCCAGTGCGGAGAACAAACACAAATACATAATTTACCACCTACACACACACACATTCATATTCATATTAATTCCCACGCATGCACAAAAACTAATTCCCTCCCACTAATGCAAACAAAACGAGACACTACAGGCAAGAATTATCCAAAAATGTTCATGCACTGGTCAATTTTGAGTCATCTTGTGTTGCTTCAGGGGACATTAAACATATATTTGATTGCACTTTATCTATTAGATTTAAATATAAATCTTTAAAGGTGTGAGTTTGAGTCAGAAATCTCCACTTTAGCAGCTTTACACACACCAACCTTTATGTTTTATATCATTTACCTCTTTTATATAACATGTCATTCATAAAACATGGACATGTGTGTTGACAGTATTTTCTGATTCATGGAGAAACCCAAAGATCCCTGGAGTAAAAACCTTTACCTTTGTATCTTTTTCTGTTCTGGAAATTAAATAATGCATCATTTGCATATTTAAACGGAACATTTCAGAAACTTGTAATACAAATCAACAAGGGAAGCATGCAGATATAGTTACTTACGTCAGTCATCACTAATAGCCTACTAGCGCTCATACTGATCAAATATCTAAGAATATTACATTTAAAATCATCATCATCATCATCATCATCCCACAGCATTTGTGCTCCAAATATGAATGATTCCTCTAGTTTAGGAGAGTGAGCTGCTACTTTAGGTGATCAGATGGATAATTTTCAGAAAGCAGGTGAAAAAAAAAATCCCATATACGCCAGATAGAGAAATGAATATCATCACTGTATCACTCTAAACAATACTGGGTTATTTCAACCCAAATTTGGGTCAAATATGGACAAATCCAAATGTTGGGTTAAAAATGCAATTAAAATATGTATAGTTGAAAGTGAAAGTTAAAATTTTAAATTAAATTTTTAACCCAACATTTGGGTTTGTCCATATTTTACCCAATTTTGGGTTAAAACAACCCAGCATTGTTTAGAGTGATAGCAATATAACTGTATTCTGGACAAATGTGGGAAAAATAGTTTTGATTTATTTTTAAAAAATACTTCCCTTGATCTGAGCGGCACAAGACTTGGCTACTTTTCCTAAGTTTGCCTCCTGAACACACACAATTTGTTTTTTTACTCAATTCTACAATGTTAAGTGGGTGAAAAAAAACTCCTTAATCTTGTATTTGGGTCAAAAAATGGGCACCCATAGAAATGAATGGGAAAAAAAATAATTTAGAGCATTCTAAAATAAGCCAAAATAACAGCAAAGTCACTTCATCTTTAGGTTTTAGCTCTAAGAACTTATTGGAATGATATTTTAATGTAGTTAAAAATAAATAAATAAATAAATAAAAATAAGCATAATTTACATAGAAAATATGGTACTTTCTGAAGTAAATAAATTCAAAACTACCCCCAAATTAAAAAAAACACCATAAATGGATAGACAAAACTTTATCGAAGACAGTGATATAACATTTATAATAAATAAAAATTAGGATCACACCGGAGTCCTCTGTGCCCACATTTGTCCACAATTACAGGATTAAGGGCTATGAGTAAATACGGTTTAAGGGCTACCATGGCAATCACCCACAATCCCACATCACACCGGTGAGTTTTGCATGTGGAAAACACTTCTACAGTTAATTAAATGTAACAGAAACATCTATATCTCTATAGCACACACACACAAAATGCATCAGACACTTTCACAGTTGCTGCTCTCTTTCTTTTTGCATTGTTTGCACATTTTAATGTAAATCTATTTAAATTATCATGTGCCTAATATTAATATTGTGATTTATATATATTTTATATATATATATACATATATATTTTTTTTAAAAATACTTGTCTATGTTATGTTGGGGATTTTACACCATGGGTCTGAGGGAAATGTAATTTCAATCCTCTGTGTGTCCTGTAGAATTGACAATAAACTTGAACTTAATAGAGCCATCCCATTTCTTATTTTTGCAGGAATATCTGATTAATAAATCAGCACTCAAACGATAACAGAGGGGGTTTCTGATTCCGCAGACGTGGCCGTTGTTGCAGTGGAGAGTGTCAAATGATGGTGACGAGGTTTTAGGGAACTTGATAGGACACTAGTTTTCTGCAAGCTGCACGTTTTTTTCTTTTCTTTGGAGAAACGGGGATGTACTTTCCGAGTCTATCTTGAGTTAATGACATTAATATTGTTGTGATGATTATATAACACACATACACACACACTCTCTCTCACTCTCTTAATTAGCATACTTCTCTTTAATCACACAGGCTTATTCATTATTCATCGCCGCAGCGAAATGAATTATTCAACAGTCACATTTCCGCAGAGAGGAAGAAGAAAGAGAGGGATTGCCAGAGTCTCTCCTGTCCTCGCTCCTCTCTCAATCACACAACAGCATCCCTCTGTTTTTTCTCCTCCGCACATCATTCTGTCATTCTCTGATTGTAAACAAGAGCATGCTGGGAAAAACAACTCAGGCACAAAAACTGCTCAATTTTACCTAAATATGCCTTCTAAAAAAAACTAATGCAACAATGATAACGATTGATGCCATCACTATACTTTTTTGTAAGTGTGTTAAATAAACTTCTAGATAATTAACAATTTAAAAATAACAAGTTTAATATTTTTTGTCTTGAATATAAACTTGAATTGTACTGGGCAAAATATATTTACCATATATATATATATATCATATGTACATATATGTCAATCTTAAATTAAAAAACCTAAAATAATAATAATAATAATAATTAAAATGTTAAATATTAATGTCAATCCAGAATACAAACCTTGATTTTTTTTAACATGACTAATAAATAAAATGTAACTATATTAAAATTTATTAATTTGGACAAAAAAAAATTACATAAAAAAACTGTGTTAAATATGTCAATCTTAAAAAGAACAAATCCTAATGGACACAACAAATAATTAAATAAATAAAACGTTAAATACTAATATAAATCTTGAATTGTACTTGACAAAAAATATTTTATATTTTTATATATATTAATATTTTAATATTTTATAGATTTTAAATATTTTATAAATATTTTTATACATATTTTTTATATATTTTATAACATAAACTATTTTAAATATTTTAAAAAAATATTACATCATAAATCAATTAAATGTCAATCTTAAACTTAAAATTACTCCTTAACAAACAATAGCACAGTAAAATTTGTAAATGTTAAATATTAATATCAATCTTGAATATAATCGCATGGCATTTTAGAAAAAGTGTGATACAAAAAAATGTATAAACAAATGTTACTAAATGTTAAATATATGTCCATCTTAAACTAAATATAATATATATATATATATATATATATATATATATCCTATTGGACAACAACAAAAATAATCAACATAATAAAATAATGTCAATCCTATAACAGACAACAACAAAAAAACTAAAGGTTTTTGAGCAAAATTGGTCCGTTACCAAACACTATTTTACACAGTGTTTCCCACAATCCTCTGCTCTGCTGTCAATCATTTGTTCAGAGGGAAGATGAGAGTGAAAAGGCTGAAAATATCTGCAAAAAACGAGACATTCACAGCACATCTCTCTTCTGCTTCGGTTTCGATCAATTAGCTCTGCTTTCCATCAACACAGGCGCATTTGCATGAGCCACACACACACACACACACACACACACACACACACACACACTGAAGTTAATGAGATTGAGAATCCACGCTGTTTTAAAGCCTCACATGAGGTGCAACACAGTTTGTGCATCAAAGTCAGGCAGAGTTCATCCCTGCACTAGATGATTCGAAGGTTCTTGCTATTTGCAACAACAAAAGACAGTTTTACATCTTCTGGGGAAACGTATTAATGCTCTTTCATGGCTGAGAAGACTTAATTGAGTTCTCAGTTATTCAAAGCATCAAAAAAATCTCCTAAAATCCCTCCAGAGAAATAAACAATCACAAGCCAATAATTTGAATGCAAGAACTGACAAAACGGATACTATGGAAGCTTGTTTCTGCCACTGAATAAAAAAAAATAATAATAATTGCGACTTTTTATCTCACAACAATTGCGAGATAGTCGTAATTTTAAGAAATAAAGTCGCAATTCTGAGAAAAAAGTCCCAATTATGAGAAAAAGCCGCAATTGTGAGAAAAAAAAGATAGAATTGGGGCTAACTTTTTTTCCCTCAGAATAGTTTATTCTGACTTTATAACACGCAATTGCAGCTTTATCCCGCAAGTCTGACTTTATATCTCGCAAGTCTGACTTTATATCTCGCAAGTCTGACTTTATATCCCGCAAGTCCTGACTTTATATCTCGCAAGTTCTGACTTTATATCTCGCAAGTCTGACTTTATATCCCGCAAGTCTGACTTTATATCTCGCAAGTCTGACTTTATATCTCGCAAGTCTGACTTTATATCCCGCAAGTCTGACTTTATATCTCGCAAGTCTGACTTTATATCATGCAATTGCAACTTTATATCATGCAAGTCTGACTTTATATCTCACAATTCTGACTTTATAACACGCAATTGCAACTTTATATCACGAAAGTCTGACTTTATATCTTCGCAATTGTGACTTTATATCTTCGCAATTCTGACTTTATATCTCGCAATTCTGACTTTATATCTCACATATTCTGACTTTATATACTTTGCAATTGTGACTTTATATCTCGCAATTCTGACTTTATATCTCACAATTCTGACTTTTATATCTCACAATTCTGACTTTTATATCTCACAATTCTGACTTTATATTTCGCAATTGTGACTTTATATTTTCGCAATTCTGACTTTATATCTAATTCGACTTTATATCATATTCTGACTTTATATTTCACAATTCTGACTTTATATCTCGCAATTGTGACTTTATATCTCACAATTCCTGACTTTATATCTCACAATTTCTGACTTTATATCTCGCAATTGTGACCTTATATTTCACAATTCTTACTTTATATTTGCAATTTGTGACTTTATATTTCACAATTCTGACTTTATATTCGTAATTTCTGACTTTATATCTACACAATTCTTGATTTTATATCTCGCAATTGTGACTTTATATTTCACAATTCCTGACTTTATATCTCACAATTCTGACTTTATATCACGCAATTTTGACTTCATATCTCGCAATTCTAACTTTATATCTCGCAATTCTGACTTTATATCTCGCAATTCTGACTTTATATCTCGCAATTCTGACTTTATATCACACAATTCTGACTTTATATCTCGCAATTCTGACTTTATATCTCGCAATTCTGACTTTATATCACGCAATTCTGACTTTATATCACGCAATTCTGACTTTTATATTCTCGTAATTCTGACTTTATATCACACAATTCTGACTTTATATCACGCAATTCTGACTTTATATCTCGCAATTCTGACTTTATTTCTTGCAATTCTGACTTTATATCTCACAATTCTGACTTTATAACACGCAATTGCAACTTTATATCACGAAAGTCTGACTTTATATCTCGCAATTCTGACTTTATATCTCGCAATTCTGACTTTATATCTCGCAATTCTGACTTTATATCTCGCAATTCTGACTTTATATCTTCGCAATTCTGACTTTATATCTCGCAATTCTGACTTTATATCACACAATTCTGACTTTATATCACGCAATTCTGACTTTATATCTATGTAATTCCTGACTTTATATCTCGCAATTTTGACTTTATATATCGCAATTTCTGACTTTATATCTTGAAATTCTGACTTTATATTTTCGCAATTCTGACTTTCTATTTCTTGCAATTCTGACTTTTATATCACGCAATTTTGACTTTATATCACGCAATTCTGTACTTTATATTCTCGCAATTCTGACTTTATATTTCTAATTCTAACTTTATTTTGCAATTCTGACTTTATATCTCGCAATTCTGACTTTATATTCTCGTAATTCCTAACTTTTATATCTTCGCAATTCTGACTTTATATATCTGAAATTCTGACTTTTATATCTCGCATATTTTCTGACTTTATATCACGCAATTCTGACTTTATATCTCGCTAAATTCTTGACTTTATATCTGTATTCTACTTTATATCCGCAATTCTGACTTTATATCTCGCAATTCTGACTTTATATCTGCAATTCTGACTTTATATTTCGTAATTCTGACTTTATATCTCACAATTCTGACTTTATATCACGCAATTCTGACTTTATATTTCGCAATTCTGACTTTATATCTCGCAATTTTCTGACTTTATATCTCGCAATTCTGACTTTATATTTCGCAATTCTGACTTTATATCACGCAATTTGCAACTTTATATCACACAATTCTGACTTTATATCACGTAATTCTGACTTTATATCACGCAATTGCAACTTTATATCACGCAATTCTGAGAAATAAAGTCAGAATTGACTGTGACTGTACAACAGCTTTGGGAATCACTTCACCTAACCAACATTCATGTATTTGGGAATGGACTGGAATAGCTTTCTGCCAACATAATGAAAACTAATGGAATATTTCAATCCTCCAGACATCCCTCTACATCTGAAACATCAACACGGATGATGATGATGCCAAGGAGGAAAGCTGTGTCGGCTCCATATGGGGGTCGTGTTTGTCACCCGTCATCCTCCTGTGCTCATCATGTTCTCGTCATGTGCTCCATCTGCTCTGATGGGCCTGAAAATCTACCAAGAGACAAATAAACTCTGGATGCGGCTCATCTCAGGTGCATCAGCCAGTGTGTGTGTGCGTGTGAGTATGTGCGAGCGAGTGTGTGAAGGTGTGTGTATGTGAGCAGAGAGAGAGTGAGAATGTGTGTGAGTGAGTGTGTGTGTGTGAGGGTGTGTGTGTGAGCGTGTTTATGTGTGTGTGCGTGTGTGTGTGTGTGTGTGTGTGTAAATCAATCTGATTCACCCTTCTCAGCAAGTGAATGGACTGGAGGAAGTGTCATATTTTTGAATAGAATATGCTGAAGTAGATTTTATTTGACAAGATTTTCTGTTTTTATTAAAATTTTTGTTTAAGTTTTAGTCATTTTGTTGTGATGTTGCATTTATAATTATTATCTATTCTGTATACATTTTAGTTCAGTTTTATTTATTTTAGCAGATCAAGAAAACTAAATGATAATGAGAAATGTGCATTAGCAACTAGCTGAAATAAAGTTTTTTTTTTGCAAGTAACATTTTTTTCTGTTTTTTTTCAGCACTTCCTGTGCTGTCCAGGGTTTTACTATTAACAGGAATGGGAGCAGATTGGGGATCAGAGCGCACCAGCACTGGATGAGCTCACGGCTCATTAATCAGCAGCTTCATTTCAGAAACACTGATGGGTTTTATGCAGATTTATGCAGATTCAATAGAATTTCAATAAATACTTTTCTGAAATATGACTATTTAGTCCAATCTATCTGTAGTGCTATTTATCTAAAATGATAGATAAAACGATAGAAAGATAGATAGAACAATCGATAGACAGACAGAATGATACAAAGATTATACAAAGTATATATATATATATATATATATATATATATATATATATAACAAAGATAGATAAAACAATTAATACAGACAGAATGAATAGATGGACAGATGGACGGATGGACAGATGGACAATGGATAGAACGATGAGACCGATAGAACGAATAGATCGAATCGACCGATGGAGACAGAATAGAACCGATAGACAGATGGATAGATAGACAGATAGAACAGATAGACAGATAGACAGATAGACAGAACGACAGATAGACAGATAGACAGAATCGACAGACAAGACAGATAGACACGATAGACAGATAGACAGAATCAGACCGATAGACCGATAGACAGATCAGACAGATAGACAGATAGACAGATAGACAGATAGACAGATAGACAGATAGACAGATAGACAGATAGACAGATAGACAGATAGACAGATAGACAGATAGACAGATAGACAGATAGACAGATAGACAGATAGACAGATAGACAGATAGACAGATAGACAGATAGACAGATAGACAGATAGACAGATAGATAGACAGATAGATAGATAGATAGACAGACAGACAGATAGATAGATAGATAGATAGATAGATAGATAGATAGATAGATAGATAGATAGATAGATAGATAGATAGATAGATGATAGATAGATATATAGATATCAATTAACAGTATAAATATCAGCTTATCATTGATTATCCTCATTGATTCTGTAATACATGAAGCTGCTTTTTAACAATCTGTACAGTACCAGACTCCCTTTCTGATCCCCAGGGTCTTAAAGAGCGGCAGCATCATCACTATCATCATCACCCCGGGACAGAGCGAGGACGGGCGGCAGCCGTCGGCACAGCACAGGTGCCACTACTGGCCTGAGGACAGCACTTCCTCTGCCACGACTGCGCCCACACACACAATCTGCCGCCAGCTGGAGTCTCGCTTGGGCGCATCTTCACTAGGATGCGGATGCAGTAGAGCGGTTTAGAAACTGTACAGGTTTAAAAAAATGGGCAGGAGAAATGCAGGATGATCTGAAACATTTGCAGTGCCAGCACTGGCTGACTCGAGTGTGCTGATGATCAGGGTAAAGGAGCGGGCGATGCGTCAGCATGTTGGCACTGATGCCGGGACACTGGGGCTTAATGGGACACATGCACATCCCAAATAACTTCCTTCCCTTGAGTTGAGATCATCAGCCAGGATTCACACATCAGACTGAGATGTTTTGTTAGCATTAAGCTTAAGTCTCTTTAGTAAAATATAGATAATAAAAGCGGACCTAACACCGAGCCCTGTGGAACACCACGAGGCTCTGATTGGGCATCTTAAAATGTACCATAGCAACCGCTTATTAGCTCCCTGGCAACCACTCATAATTATTATGGGGGTGTTTTCTGCATAGCAAACCCTGTTCAAGAGACTATGATGCCGTATAAATGATGCAAGAATGATCTTCTAAATGATTCATTCTGTTTGTATTTCATGAATGAGAGCCCTAGTTTTAATTTCTCCTGAATTTTAACACTTTGTCCAAATCAGGTTAAACGGAGCAAATATTAAAGGCAACATCCATATTAAATAAGCCAACATGTGGCTTTTATTTTGATAATATGTTTAGTGTGAGTTAATAAAGTGTATACAGTAACAGTGGCTACGAGGTTTTAATCTTCTGTGACCCAGACACAAGTGAGCGTTTGAGATTTGATGACGGTCATCAAGAAGCATTACCCTGTATCCTCATATCTGATTTTATGTCATCTCAGAGACAGAACGCTGTCGCAAGCATCCCTCATTACGTCAATCCACACACACACACTGTCATACTGGATCAGTCAAATCCTTGGCATTTTTAAGTGATTAAGTCAATAAATGTGTCCAGAAGAAGCGGCACGTCGTCACACACACATTACAGACTCGACAGACGGGACTTTAGGATCTTCCTAGAAGGATGTATTGAAATCTGAAGGAAACAAATCTCTCTTCCTG
>JAQIUQ010005060.1:40000-215000 GCA_030378365.1 Hybognathus amarus | reverse complement strand
ACACCAAATCATATTTTAATAATGTAAACAATATTCCAAATCAAATTATTTGATGTTAGTTTCAGAAGCAAGGTCCATGAGCAGCAGCTCACCTGGGAGACTTTATCACAATTAAGTCACACTTGTTAGTTTAATTATAGGTGCATAGGGGTTTATATATATATATAATCCATTAGGGAATCATTATTCTGCGAGCAGGTATGTAAATATATCAATAAATGCTTTGGCAGTGTGACGTTGTTAACGTAAGTAAGTAATATGTTGTCTCCCCCTCGTGGTCAATATGACAGCTGCACTTTCATGTTTAATATTTCAGTTGTTTTAGATATTTCTTTTGTATTAATATGTTATACATACCTCTCGAATTTTTTTATATGAAGTAATGATGTCCATTGACTGTCACTGGACCGTTAAAATTTGAACCATTGAAGCGCGCGAGGAACCGTGTTTAACCCAACTGGGTTAAGTACCTTTTTACAGTCTATGGTTAGTACACTGTTTTTGTCCTATTTCATATATAAAGTATAGACGAATCTTTTTTTTTTTAAACCACAATGGTATTTTTGGATATGGATATGATTGGCTGTATTAAAACGCTCTGACGTGTAGATCGTCACGCATGGATGATGTCACGCGCGGAAGTGGAGTGTTACAGAAGTAAACAGAAGTTGACCAGCGCGCGCGTGATGGGCTCAACAGGAGAGTGGTTTGTGGAGAAATGTGTGTTACTGGCCGTTGTCTGCAGTGTGTGTCAGTGTCTGCAGGGCGGGATGCTGTTCCCCACAGACTCTCTCTCCAGAGAAGTGAAAGAAGTGAACGGCCTGTGGAGATTCAGAGCCGATCTTTCTCCGGAGCGGAACCGAGGCTTTGTGGAGGAGTGGTTCAAGAGTCCACTAGCGGAGGTCACGTGAGCTCTGACGCAGCACAGCTGGACTATTGTTTTGTTTTTATTTATTTTAAGAACATAATTGGCCTGGTTCAAAATATGAAATGTCTTAATTAGACAACAGACAAGCATCATAACATAAAATAAAGAAAATATAAACATTACTATTACATTATCAGCACAATAATGAGTGAAAAGTCGATTTTGAGATGTTTTAAAGAGCTTTTTGAGCTTCACATTGTAATTGTGCATTATTAATTTAATTAGAATATTTCTTTGTTTAATTTTTACATTACATACATTATAAGATTGTTTTGAATAAAACACAATCTCAGACATTTGGACCCCATTGTATATGGTGATTCTATTGGAAAAAGAGATGCAGAGTTTTTCAATCTTTTAGATGCTAAATACCATCATACTCATGCGAGGGACCCCATCCTAAAATTATTAAGACCCAAAACAAATATGTTAGAAATATTATTTGTTACATTATTTTCTACTTCTAACAGTTTTTTTACTTACTATAGAACAGACGTGTTAGGATTATGTATCATATTATTTATTTATTTTTTGTTTTAATACATTTCATTTTTATTGTTTGAGATGTTTCAAAGAACATCGCAAGCTTCACTCTTCATTCATTCTTTTAATATCATAACTTTTTATTGTTTTATTTTTTTAATAAAATTACTCATATTTCAGGGACCCCTTCTAAAATTTAAAAGGCAGATCTATATATTTTCAAGTATAAAGACCCCACCAAACATAAACATATTACATAAAATCTTATTAGGAAAATATTTAGGTTTGTTTTCTACTTTTTAATAGTATACCGTATTATTACAATTTTTTATTATTTATCAATTGAATCTTTTTTTAATTCATTATCTTTCTAAAGTTCTTTAATTATTATTAAATTTAGTTAGTTAAAAAAAAATAAAACAATAGGGTACAAGGGTACTAAATGTTTTGATCACTAAAATCACTAAAATGTTGTAATATTCCCAGAAACTGTGTTCATTTTATTAGAGGCTATTGTCAAAGTAGTAAACATAGTCAGCCAACTTGTTGTTCCAATATAAAATGATGCATATTAAGGATGAAATCATTAATTTTGTATTCTGAGCCTGATTTTATGATGAGTTTATGTCTGATGGTTAGTGTTTTTGTTCCAAGACGGGTCCAGTAATTGACATGCCGGTGCCGTCCAGCTACAATGACATCACACAAGACTCCAAAATCAGGGATTTCATTGGCTGGGTTTGGTATGAGAAGGAATTGTGGGTGCCTGTGCGCTGGATCCAGGATCAGGGAACCCGGATCATGCTCCGAGTCGGAAGTGCACACTATTATTCTGTGCTTGTAAGTGCACAGGATTCCCATCAGTGTTTCCTTTCTCTGAATTTGATCATTTCCAATCTATTCCAGATTGATATCTCAATATTTTGAGTCACAGTCTCAGGACTGACACACAGATATTTATGTTGCAGTGGGTGAACGGGGTCAAGATGACTGAACACGCGGGCGGTCATCTTCCCTTTGAGTCGGACATCAGCGGCGTCCTGCGTCAGAGCTCCGGAAGTGCATGTCGGATCACCATCGCAGTGAACAACACTTTAACCCCGGAGACACTTCCACCAGGAAGCATCCAGTACATGAACGATCGCACCAGGTTAGACACGTCCATGTAGCGGCCCTAAAGAAGTATTTAGGCACTGAAATACACTTAAAAATGTTCGGAATATTATTGCAATAAGCATGTTGAACATGTCTATATAATATATTAGTATATTTCAGTAACTAGTTGGATTAATATAAAAATTGTTTTCTTTTCCATACAGATACCCCGCTGGCTACTTCGTTCAGAGCACTAACTTTGATTTCTTCAACTACGCTGGAATACACCGATCGGTCCTGCTGTACACGACACCGAAGGTGCACATTGATGACATCACAGTGGAGACGTCATTCTCTGATAACATTGGTAAGCTTATAGAAAAAGATGTGGCTCCTGATACTTTCACTTTCACATTAGAACGTAGAATGAATAGTATAACCATTCACAGACTCCTGTCTTTTGTATTACTTGATTAATAACATTATAAGTAGGGCTGTGCAAAAGTTAATTGCGATTAATCACATCCAAAATAAAAGTCTGTGCTTACATAATATATTTGTGTGTGCTGTATATAATTATTTCTATATATAAATACCTATGCATGCATGTATATATTTCAGAATTATTTGCGTTTAAATTCTGTGTATATATATATATATATATATATATATATATATATACATAATCTATATTATATAACTGTAGATAGATTCCTCAAATCCCCTCTTTTGTTTATTAAGTGAATTCAAACATTTCTCAGACGCACTTTCAAAAATGAAATGTCGAAATGTAGGATTTTTATAGTGTATTTGAACATTCATAGACGTTCTGTGTAAGTATTATTTAGGGCTGGGCAATGATTACGATTAATCGCATCCAGAATAAAAGTTTGTGTTTTTATAATATATGTGGGTGTAGTGTGTATAATTATTTTGTATATATAAATACAAACACATGCATGTATATATATTTAAGAAAAATGTGTTATTAATATATCAAATATTTATATTTACACATATATTAGTTATGTATAAATGTATATACATGCAAATATTTCTTAAATATATACATGCATTTGTGTGTATTTATATATACAAAATAATTATACACACTACACACACATATATTATATAAACACAAACTTTTATTTTGGATGCGATTAATCGTTGCCCAGCCCTAGTATGATTTAACAAACAGTATTTAGGCCATTACTTGCTATTCATAGTTTCAAGCCACAAATATTTTGATGACCTCTAAAAATATGTGAACAAATTGTCATTTTTAGGCACTTGTGATCCATAAACAACACATGCTACAGTATTTCAATCAGTAAAATCAGCGGGACATTATAAAACGCTTTTCTTTATTATGGTTTTATATGGAAAAACGAATTAACGAGAAACTGTGTGTTGCATTTATATTCTGGGTTCATCTGTTTTCCTGTATATACAGGTGAAACTCGGAAAATTTACATGCATTTACAAACTCATTACATGCAAAGTGAGATATTTCACAATCTTAAATCATAAATTCACAATATTCTAATTTTGAATTTGGGGTTTCATAAGCTGTAGGCCATAATCATCAAAAATGATAACAAATAAAGGCTTGAAATATCTCACTTTGCATGTAATGAGTCTATGTAATATATTAGTTTCACCTTTTAAGTTGAATTACTTAAATGAACTTTTGCATGATATTTCAAACCTTTGTAGTTTCACCTGTAGTATGCATCCTCACTAGTGTGTAAACTGAATTTGGTCTTTTAATATCACTGTCTCTCTACATTAGTACTTAAAACAAACCTGATAAAAATAACTGGTGGTCAATGGAGGAAAGACTTGTTTTGAACCCTCTATATAGAGTGTGATGTCACGTGAACAATACTGTACAAATAGACCTGAACCTGATGCATTTGTTTAAAATGTTTGTTGATTTAGTCCTAGTTAATCTCTTCATATGTGTGTCTTGTGATTCAGGGCTGGTGAGTTATAATGTGTCTGTGTTGGGCGGCTCTAAACCTGCTGTGAAAGTGACGCTCTCTGCAAAGGACGGCAGATGTGTGGCTTCGGCTAACGGCTCCCTGGGAACTCTCAAGGTCACAGACGTCAACCTCTGGTGGCCGTACCTGATGCACGAAAACCCAGGATACCTTTACTCCATGGAGGTCAGTGAAGTTACTCTCCGAGGGTGTCGGCAATGAAACAGAAGTTGCACTAATCTTTACTAATCTTCACAAAATTGCTCAAAAATTACGTTTGAATATTACAATTTTGTAAATTTTGAAATTAACTAAGATAGATGAATGCTTTAGAAGTTCATGTTAACTAAAGTGAATTTTACTGAAAAGTGTCACAGAGTTTAGAGATTAATTTTGTGAATCAGTTCAAAGCGTTTCAATGAATTGATTCAATAACTCACGTTTGTTCTGCTGTTTTGTAGGTTCAGGCTACAGCCGAGGATGGACAGACGGATGTTTACACTCTTTCTGTGGGTATTCGTACGGTTAAAGTCACCAACACACAGTTTCTCATCAACAACAAGCAGTTCTACTTCCACGGGGTCAACAAGCACGAGGACGCAGACGTGAGTGTCAGCAGAGGGCAGCAAACACACACCTTTCATGCAAAACACACAGCTATCATGCAAAACACACAGCTATCATGCAAAACACACAACTTCCATGCAAAACACACAGCTATCATGCAAAACACACAGCTATCATGCAAAACACACACCTTTCATGCAAAACACACGGCTATCATGCAAAACACACAGCTATCATGCAAAACACACAACTTCCATGCAAAACACACAGCTATCATGCAAAACACACAGCTATCATGCAAAACACACAGCTATCATGCAAAACACACAACTTTCATGCAAAACACACAGCTATCATGCAAAACACACAGCTATCATGCAAAACACACAACTTTCATGCAAAACACACAGCTATCATGCAAAACACACAGCTATCATGCAAAACACACAACTTTCATGCAAAACACACAGCTATCATGCAAAACACACAGCTATCATGCAAAACACACAACTTTCATGCAAAACACACAGCTATCATGCAAAACACACAGCTATCATGCAAAACACACAGCTATCATGCAAAACACACAACTTTCATGCAAAACACACAGCTATCATGCAAAACACACACCTTTCATGCAAAACACACAGCTATCATGCAAACACACAGCTATCATGCAAAACACACACCTTCCATGCAAAAAACACAGCTATCATGCAAAACACACAGCTATCATGCAAAACACACACCTTCCATGCAAAAAACACAGCTATCATGCAAAACACACACCTTTCATGCAAAACACACAGCTATCATGGAAACACACACCTTTCATGCAAAAAAACAGCTATCATGCAAAACACACAGATTTCATGCAAAACACACAGAACATTTGTTACTTGAAATAAAATAAACTTTAACGGTAAAATATTTAAAAATATATGTAAATAACACTGGCCCACTGCTGTGTAATGTTTGTTAATCCGTTGAGTAATGTTAACCGGTGTAACCTCAGATCCGGGGCAAAGGCTTCGACTGGCCTCTGGTGGTGAAGGATTTTAACCTGATGAAGTGGATGGGGTCCAACTCGTTCCGCACCAGTCACTATCCCTACGCCGAGGAGATCCTGCAGATGGCAGACCGGCACGGCATCGTGGTTATCGACGAGTGTCCTGGAGTGGGCATTAAAGACATGTGAGATGCCGTCCCAACACATACACAGTAGTGTGGCACACAAACACAGTGTTTACCCCTTTTTCATCTGTCTAAAATGATTTCAAAGTCATAAGCTTGTAGGAAATGAATCCAACTTAACAATCGGTTTTGTTAAGAACTTAACAAAAATATTTTATTTATAAATTATAAATAAAATAATATATAATAATAATAAAATATTAAATAAAATAATAATAAATAATAAAATATATATATATATATATTATTTATTTACATTTTAGTTTTAGTTAACATCACTAATGAATCTCAATCTATTTGAAGTGCTTTGGTATGAGCTGGTTTTATTATTATATCTTGATTGTGTGTGTGTGTGTGTGTGTGTGTGTGTGTGTGTGTGTGTGTGTGTGTGTGTGTGTGTGTGTGTGTGTGTGTGTGTGTGTGTGTGTGTCGACCTCAGACGCAGTTTCGGGAACGCTTCTCTGGCTCATCACCTGATCGTCATGGAGGAGTTGGTCCGACGTGATAAAAACCATCCCTCTGTGGTCATGTGGTCTGTGGCCAACGAGCCTGCGTCTGAAATGCCGCCTGCGGGACAATATTTCAAGTGAGACAAACTAAATATGAATGATTTATTTAATGGTTACAGATAAAACACTGACCTTCTGTTGTTGTAGCATAATCCAAATCATGTACCGTCTTAAATCTTGCTTTTACCGGGGTCATGACATGGATTTTATGATTATTTTAAAATGTTCCTTGGGGTTCACTTACTGAAAAAAAATTTTTTAAGTTTTTTGCACAAAAATAAGAAAATTTACTTCAAGGGTGTGTGCATTAGGCTGACATGACACCTTCATAATCATGACATGCATATGTCTTGAATATGAAGGAGGCTTTATGCATGTTTACATGCATGCATCACCTCAATATAGCTGTTGTCTTGACAGTGATAATGCATCATAATAGGGTGTGTGTGTGAGTCTTGTTCAGCGGGTGTAAAGAATGTCTTCAGGGAGAAACACCTGCTCTGACACACACATTCCTGAGCATCATAAAGACGTCACGTTCTCATGCCCTGATGTACCATTCACTGAGTCTCAACAGCTTTAGCTCTTCATGCATGATAGTGATGCGATATGCATTTGCATATAACGTCCGTTTGAATTATTAATGCTTGCTAGCCATGATGTTAATGTCCCTTCTGTCTGCATCACTGACGATTAACTAGTTTCTTGTTCCCTTTCCCTTGGCCATGGAGAATCTGGAAATGAGACAATTGTGATTATATATATATATATATATATATATATATATATATATATATATATAATTTATAAATATAAATATTACATTTTATTTATTTTACATAATTTATATAATATAAATTATGTAAAATGTATTAGTGAAAAAGAATCTGAATTAATTCATTTAAAATAAATAAATCAATTGGTAACATTACAATCAGGTCAAATTACTTCATGTATTAACGAACACATGCATTTTTTTCAGTATTTATTAATCTTTAATATTTTGTTTAATAAAAATACTTCATGTTAGCTCATGTCCATTAAATAAATGAACGGATACAACTCGATTTTATTAATATATAAGTAAATGTTGATTGACCATTGTTAGTTCATGTTACCTAATATAGATAACTAATGTTATTAAATGTTGCCAATAAGTTTATGAGATAAATTAAATGATAGTAGTAAATATTTAACTTTACTACACATCCTGGAAAGTCATAGAAATCAAAAATTTAATTTAATCAGACGGAAAATTTCTTATGGTGAGTTATTAATCATTATAAATTATTTTAAATAATAAAAAATACATTCATGAAAAAATGGCAAATAACTGTTTAAATCCTGTGATTAAACTGAGAATAGAAATATTTATTTTATAATCTTGGACTAAATTCATAGTGTCAGAAACCTTTTTAATCTTTTTCCGCAGGAACTTTAGTGTCTCACACCAAATCTCTGGACTCCAGCCGGCCGGTCACGTTCATCACCAACAGTAACTACGCCAGAGATCTAGGGGTGAGACACAAACCACACATTTCATACATTTATATCTAAGAAACTATGTTGCAAGGTTATAATAATAGCTTTAATGACCTTCTGACCTTATTTCAGCTGTTTAAACAAGTCTTATCTTATATTTCTTGCTATCATGTTGAGTTGAACTACAGTAGATCTGCACCATTAAAGTTTATTTTAGATTGATTTACTTCCCTCTGAACGCTGCAAACATACAGACCTGATTAAATATATATATATATATATATATAGTCAATATCCATGATACATATTGTCGCATTTTTGTTTTGCGATAAACTGTGACACGATATATTGTTAAACCCCTGATATATGTATGTGTATATGTTTTGTTTGTGTGTTGTAAATGGTGTTTGTGCTGACGTGTTTGTCCTCAGGCCCCGTATGTGGATGTTATTTGTGTAAACAGCTATTTCTCGTGGTATCATGACCCGGGTCACACAGAGGTCATCGGCCTTCAGCTCAGCGCTCAGTTTGATAACTGGTATGGGAAATACAAGAAGCCCATAATCCAGAGCGAGTACGGAGCGGATGCTGTCGCTGGTCTACACAGCGTAAGTCCACATATTATACAAAACATGTTAATCTGAGCAAACATTTCATTAAATATGCTTCATTTGAACCTTGTCTGGCTTCACAAGGTGAGAATGAATTGTTCTGCTGATGGCATCGTTTATTTGCAGACGCTGAATTATGCAAATCAAATCTTGTGTCATAATATTATATATGTTATTGACTTTTTATTAATTTAATTCTATGTACTGTATATTTATTGCTATGTTGTAACTATTGTCATTTTTATCTTTTTTTGTACTCGTGGACCTTCTATTTTGAGTCCTGAATAAAGTAATTATTATTATTATATATACATATATAAAATAATAATTTACAGACATTTGATTCACTAAAGAAATGATCTCTTTTGTTGGAAGAATTTATATTTTATATACTTTTTTAACTTAAATATAAAGATATATATATTTATTAACTTAAGGAATTATGCATATTAGACATTTTGTTATAAAATATTTATTGCATATACTGTATATTTAGATTATTTAGTTTTACTTTTTACTTCTATGCTATACTTCTATGATAAATAGGTCTATATGCACACTACTGGTCAAAAGTTTAGGGTTCGGTAAGATTAAGAAGTTTGTTTTTAAAAGAAGTATCTTCTGCTCACCAAGGCTGCAATTTTTTGATAAAAAATACACAAAAAAACACAGTAATATTGTGAAATATTATGACAATTTAAAATCACTTTTTTATGTTAAAATATATTAAAATGTAATTTATTCCTCAGAAAAAAGCTGAATTTTCAGCATCATTACTCCAGTCTTCAGTGTCACATGATCCTTCACATATCACTCTAATATGATGATTTTATGCTCCAAAAACATGTATGATTATTATCCATGTTGAAAACAGTTTTTGACATTTTTATTTCAGGATTCTTTGATGAATAGAAAGTTCAAAAGAACAGCTTTTATCTGAAATGGAAAGCTTTTGTTACATTAAACACTACCCTTTAAAAAGTTTGGGGTCAGTAAGAATTTGTATTTTATTTTTGGGGGAAATAAATAAGAAATCAATACTTCTATTCATCAAGGATGAGTTACATTGATCAAAAGTTACAGTAAAGACATTTATAATGTTAGAAAAGATTCTAATTAAATAAATGCTGTTCTTTGAAGTTTCTATTCATCAAAGAATCCTGAAATAAAAATGTAAAAAACTGTTTTCAACATGGATAATAATCATACATGTTTTTGGAGCATAAAATCATCATATTAGAGTGATTTGTGAAGGATCATGTGACACTGAAGACTGGAAGTAATGATGATGAAAATTCAGCTTTTTTTCAGAGGAATAAATTACATTTTAATATATATTAACATAAAAAAGTAATTTTAAATTGTCATAATATTTCACAATATTACTGTGTTTTTTGTGTATTTTCTATAAAAAAATTGCAGCCTTGAGTGAGCAATAGAGACTTCTTTTAAAAACATAAAAAATCTTACAGACCTTAAACTTTTGACCGGTAGTGTATATACAAAGGTACTTGATTAACAAAAAATTATGCAAATCAGATTATGGGTATTTTATACTCTTAATTTGGGGGGTTATGTATTTTTAATGCAATATCAGGAATAATGCAAATCGTTTATAATGCAAATATTTAATATGTATTGTATTAGATAAATATAATATAGCTATATCATGCATATATATATATATATATATATATATATATATATATATATATATATATATATATATATGTACAGATGAAACTTGAAAAATTGTAATATTGGCACAACAGTATTTCAGTAATTCAAATTAAAAGGTGAAACTAATATATTTAGTATATATAACTATATAAATATGCATGATTATACTTTTCAGAGGGCCAACATTTCTATATTTAAAATCATTTATTTATTGATTTCATGTAATATTCAAATTTTCTGCGATTTTGAATTTGGGGTTTTCATAAGCTGTAAGACAATCATCAAAGCTATAACTTTTGCACGATATTCTAGTTTTTTAGAGTTTCACCTCTTCACCTTTTTTAATTTATTTTTAATAATTTTTAGTTATTAGTTATCATAGTTGCGGCTGGTTGTTTAAGTTGTCGTAGGTGTGGTATAACGCCGGTGTGTGTGTGTTCGTGCAGGATCCACCCATGATGTTCACAGAGGAGTATCAGCAGACGGTCCTGCAGAACTACCACAGCGTGTTCGACCAGAAGAGGAAGGAGTTCGTCATCGGAGAACTGATCTGGAACTTCGCCGACTTCATGACGGCTCAAAGTAGGAAATTCTCTTTGCTCCGAAACTAGTTTTTCTGGAACACATACACAGGCATAACCTGGTCACTCACACATGCTTTTAATAAGAGCATGAACATCGTGTCAGACGGATTCGTTAGAGTTTATTTGCACCACATCGTACTTTAAAGAATGCATTCCTTTCAGGTGCTTAACAAGTCTTACATTCAGTTTGATTAAAGTCTACATATCATAAGTGGTAGGAGAAGAATCTTAATTATCATTTCAAGATCTTGTTGTAA
Source organism: Hybognathus amarus (assembly GCA_030378365.1). Taxonomy (NCBI): domain Eukaryota; kingdom Metazoa; phylum Chordata; class Actinopteri; order Cypriniformes; family Leuciscidae; genus Hybognathus; species Hybognathus amarus. The sequence continues at coordinate 203,628 of JAQIUQ010005060.1, read as the reverse complement.
GAAATTTGTTCTAAGAAAAATTGAAACACCGATATCTAATGCTGACCAGTGACGTGCGGTGATGTCTTAAGAGGCGGCACTGAAGTTATGAAAGCCAGATTGCCTGATTTATTGTTTAGGCTAATAATACGTAATAACAGTAAATGTTACGCACAAACGCATCATAACAAGAACACCGATAGTTAATGTCCACTCCAGCATCAAAATACAACCATTCTTAATGCTTAATTTTTGCACAGCGGCCAATTATGTCTGTCAGCAAAAGTAAAATCACACACTGCTCAATTGAATATGAAGGCAAATGACTTGCATTAATTAAACCACATTTATCACCTCAATATTAAAGCCCAAAATAGTTTTTGACTCACCAGTTGCTGTTCCCCACACATATGCTGTTCATTTGATTTAAAAGCCTTCAAAGCCCTGATCCTGTCATCTGTGTCTCCAGCCATCGCTCGAGTGGTCGGGAATAAGAAAGGGATCTTCACTCGGCAGCGACAGCCCAAAGCTGGAGCGTTTCTCCTGCGGGAACGATACTGGCGGATCGCCAACGAGACCGGCGTGTTGCCCACCTGGACCAGGTATCCCTGCCAGTGAGCCATCCACTGTCCCTGAGCATGCTGGGAATGAGCTGTTTATCAAGTAACAGTGCCTTACACTTCCTACACTGTGACAATCACACTGATCTGTTGTAAAGCTGGGGTTGTGTGATGAACACACGTGCCGTCAGCTTTTTATTGCAAACGTCTATGTTACAAAAATGTTTGTGTGCTTAAAGGATTAACTCACCTCAAAATGAAAATTTCCTGATAGTTTACTCACCCCCATGCCATCCAAGATGTCCATGTCTTTCTTCTTCAGTTGAAAAGAAATGATGAAAACATTCCAGGATTTTCTCCACATAATGGACTTCAATGGGGTCCAAACGGTTTAAGGTCCAAATGAGAGTTTCAGTGCAGCTTCAAAGGGCTTTAAACGATCACCAGACGATGAATAAGGGTCTTATCAAGCGAAACGATCGCTCATTTAATAAATAAATAAAAAAGTTAAAGTTTTATAACGTTCTCGTTACTGTGATGCATGCTCGTGACTCTCCTGTTCGAACTCGTTCATCAAAATGAACAAATCTTTTTTCGAGTCATTCGGTGCATTCAACGAACAAAATTAAAGAAATGACTCAAAAAAGATTCATTCATTTTGATGAACGAGTTCGAACAGAAGAGTCGAGCAAGGCGAGCATTTGTGCATATAAAACTTAAACTTCTGTATTTATTTTTAAAAACGAGCGATCGTTTTGCTAGATGAAGACATGGACATCTTGGATAACATGGGGGTGAGTCAATTATCAGGAAATGTTTCATTTTGAGAGGAACTAATCCTTTAAGAAACACGGCAACACTATTAAACTGGATCAGGAATGTCTTAGGTGAAAAGGACGTCCAATTAAGTGTATTAAAAATGTACTTAAATATGTTTTTAGTACAATACAAATATAATGTAATGCATTTTTAATACACTTAATTGGACATCTTTTTCACCTGGGTTTCCTTAAATGTGCCTTATGCTGGAATCCATGTTGTGAATGTTTACAATGATATTCAGATGAGTGAATCTCATGAAGTCCGGCTCATGTTTGACCTCAAATGAAATAAAATTAGGCCGGTTTTAGGACCGAAAGAATATTTGCATTAGAATTTGCAAGACGCATTTCTTACCAAATTCATTACTTTAATGCAAGAAATATTTGCATTGCAGTCATAGCAATATCTAATGAGCATCTAATAGGATCGTCATTGAGAAAAATACGAACATAAATTGAATGCAATGAGAATTTAAAGGGAAAAACCATTTAAATTGTAATGGATTGATGAGAAAGACTACAATACGGTTGCATTAATGTTATTTAATGCATTAACGAACAACGAGCAATGCATTTGTTACAGTATTTAATAATTTTTGCCAGCTCAGGTACATTTTAAAAGTGTATTTTTAAATGTTGAATTTAACATTAACAAAGATTTTAAAAAATGCTTTAGAATTAGGTTTCATTGTTAGTTCATTTTTACTTGTGTATGTTAACAAATGAAACCTGACTGTAACCATGTTAATAAATCATGGAAATATTTGTTCTAATGCCTTAATGCATATTTAATGAGAATTACAACAAAAACAATGCAGATGTAATGCCAGTGAGAATTTGTATTTATTTAATTTTCATGAAAATCTCTAAATTACACCAATGTATAAAAAAGAAATAGATAAATACATTATTTTGAGGTGAAATGTGACCCGGACTTGTTATCCTGTTTCAACTGTTCAACACCTTCAACTATTATTGTAATAATCGGCTCCAGTCTGTCATGACCTCCATATTTCACGTTTTGATTTTCATGTGTGTGACCAGTGTTGTGCTGAATGTATGATAGTAAAGTGAACTTTACTTGAACTCTTTCCCTGCCAGTTTTTTTTTTTTAAGTTTCCAGTTTCTATGCTGGTCAATGCTTGCAAACTTTTCCGAATCATTTGTTTTGAACCAGTGATATCAAAATGTGATTTCAGTAAACAAGGCTTTGTTACATTAACTGTTTGGAAACTTCAAATGGTTCACCATAGACTTAACCCGAACCCCGTTTTCATGAATTCTTAAAGGAGTAGTTCACTTTAAAAAAAAACTTTTGCAGATAATTTACTCACCCCCATGTCATCCAAGATGTCCATGTCTTCTTTCTACTGTTCGAAAAGAAATTGTAATAAATTTTTCGAAAAGTGAACTACTCCTTTAATGCCACATTTGTAGATCTAAAAAGGCAGTTTGAGTTAATAGCCTCTTATTGGCCTGATTAATCCAGCTTTCCATCAGACAAATCGTACAATTTAATAAAATAGCACATATTATACAAACACTTAACATTGAATGATATTAGATGATTTGTTAATTGCATTTAATAGAACCATTTTCAATAAAACATTTGCAATTGCTTTATCAAAGGTGTTTTGGATTAGTTTGGATGCATGTACACCGTTTGACCAGCAGGGGGCGCCATCTTGTGGCATTTCGAACATTTCAAAACTGTGAATTATTTTGCAAAGCAATTTCAAAAGCGTTGTTTCTCCCATCACTAGCTTAATGTTTGACGATCGAGATTCGAGCGCAAGCAATGCCTCGATCCGCTTGTTTCTGCGTTTTTGATCTGGAGATTCTGCACTCTTTCAGATGTACAATAGCGCCCTCTACTGTATAAAAGTGAAAACACATTTCCGGAAAATTACGTCATTGGCGGGGAAAGAGTTAATACACTTTTATAAGAAGCAATTCAATGAGTCCTTTGTTTTGACTTTTCTCAATGATGTCATTAAAATAAACAACATTCCACAAGATCATTCCTGAGATTTATGGATGTTTGTGTTATTGCCATCAGAAGCATATCCTAGTTTTAGTCGAGGGTTATTAATACATACTTTTACGAGAGTAAACGCTCACGAAACATGATTGACATCTGCCTCGGTTTAGACATGGATAAGCTATAGACAGCAAGAATGATCATTAATGTTGGTTTGACGGCTGTTATTGCACTTATTTGAGGCTTTACATCTACTTCTAAAAAAGGGAAAACATTAAAAAAAACATTTGTGATTTTTCTTCCGTCTCCTGCTGTTGACTGGCCAGTGTTAATGCAGCGTGTGCTTTACTAAACAGCGTACTGTGATGCATCAATGCTGTAAATTGTTACCATGGAAACTGCTTTACTTCCTCCTGGTTTTTAAGTCTGGAAATAATGTTTAGTTGATAGACGGAGGAAGTCAGAGACCATGATAAAAAATGTTAAAATACACTGTTTTAAATGCATAAACGCAAGATTTAAAGGGACAGTCCACCTTAAAACGACAATTCTGTCATTAATTACTCACGCTCACGTCACGCCAAAACCTGTCAGACTTTTGTTCATCTTCAGAACCGGATTTAAAAAATCACTAAGTCGCTTGATAAAGTTAAGGTTCAGCCACTGTAGTCACTCGGACTATTTTAACGATGTCTTTAATAACTTTTCTGGGCTGGCAAGTTTCAATCCCAGAAGCCTATGGAGGAGTGATCCAGCTCTCAGATTTAATCAGAAATATATTAATTTGTGTTCTGAAGATGAACGAAAACAACATGAGGGTGAGTAATTTTCATTTTGGGGTGAACTATCCTTTTCCAACATAGTTCTCAACTCATTTCACTCACAAGGACAGAGGTCAAAGGACTAAGGACGTCTGGGGGAATGTTTTAATGGCAGATCAAATCCACACAACAACAGACACGCGTTAATGTTCACTGCAGTGTCTCCTCCAGCCGATTCCAGACACAGATCTCACAAAATGGATTTCTTCCGACGTCCTTCTGCGTTCTCCATAACACGTAATCCATGTTGGAGAAAACAGCTTTTTTTAACTTAAATTCATATTTGGCAAATACAGAAGCAAACCGAAACACAGATCATTTTCCACAAAAGAAATACCCCAAAAAAAGGTGCGTTCGAAAATAAAAAAACGACGCCAAACACGGAATCCGTCCATTTCTCATTTCTGTTTATCTACTAAAATATGCTTTAACGTTAACAGTCTGTACATCTACAGGGGCTCGCCCCGACAATTACATCAGGAAAGAAAAAGCAGAAAGAAAAAATGCTATCTGAAACTCACAGTACAATTCTCAGGACTGACGTGGTGTGTTTGCAGAACACAGTAATAAAACAAAGATGAGTGAAGGAACAACCAAATCGCCGTATGAGACGGCGTCTGGATTCGGGTTTACAGTGTTTTTGCTTTTTTTAACAGTGAGATATCGAGTTAAGGATAACTGGTTATGAGACAATACCGAGATAGTTCAAAGATCACCAATCTAAGGCCAGACTTTAACCGAAGCGGTTCATAAGTTACTCCAAGGCCCAGTGGACACACAGAAGGCACTTTTAATGAAATTTAAAGTTGTGAAGGCAAGCCTTTCTTTGTCATTTTTGGGGGATCTTGTAAGCAAATGTATAAAGCCTTAGAGGTCATCATCGTTTTAAGTTCAACACTGACTATTTACCTCACATTCCTGCTGTTTAATGATTGGTACGTGCACATTATTATTCATTATCTTAAAAATAAAGGCTCCAAAAGAGGGTTTTCACAGCTATTGTTTTTGGTTCCTCAAAGAAACTTTACCGTAGCCACGTTTCCATAACCCTTCAAATTGCGCAAATTGAAAATTGTGAAAACTATTTATCAAAAAAAAATGATGCTTGCATGAGGGGGTTTTCTAGGGAAGCTTGTTTTCGCCACTGAATAAAAAAAATAATAGCGACTTTTTATTTTATTGTTATAAAGTCAGAATTGCGAGATATAAAGTCAGAACTGCGAGAGTCGCAATTCTGAGAAAAAAGACAGAAGTGACTTTTTATCTCGCAATTTTTTTCACAATTGCGAGTTTTTCTCTCGCAATTCCGACTTTATAACACATAATTGCAAGTTTATATGTTGAAATTCTTTTCTCAGAATTGTGAGATATAAACTCGCAATTGCGAGTTATCAGGCTAATTCTAAGGAGGAAAAAAGACTAACTTTTCCGTTATATCTCGAATTCTGAATTAATATCTCGCAATTGCGACTTTACATCTCGCAATCTGCGACTTTACATCTCGCAATTCTGACTTTATATTTCGCAATTTGACTTTATATCTCGCAATTCTGACTTTACATCTCGCAATTCTGACTTTACACCTCGCAATTCTGACTTTACACCTTCGCAATTCTGACTTTACATCTCGGAATTCTGACTTTACATCTCGCAATTTGTGAGAAAAAAAGTCAGAATTGTGAGATAAAAAGTCGCAATTACCTTTTTTATTTTTCATTCTATGGCAGAAACAAGCTTCCATAGTTCCATAGTTTCAGGCAATTCGAAAAAGGGATATTTCACAAGAACTCCAATAGAAACAGTTTTTGCATATTTACAGTCGCCTGACGTAGATGACGAGGAGAAACACAAACGCTCACAGCATTAGGCCACGTCCACACGAAGCCAGTGCATTCCCCATACAATTTTTTTTCCTTGTTCTAAAAAACAAATCCGTAAACACGGTGTCGTCTCAAGAAATATCTGTGTACACACGAAACCACTGAAACTGACTGAAAACGGTGTAGTATATATGCCAGACCAGTATGGGGCGCTGTAATTCTGCCACAGAGATACACTATACATGAAGACTTTAAGCATGCGTATAACCTTGCGCACTGTATATGAAGATGGCGTGTGACGCTGCCCGACACGTGATGTGATGACATCATTTCACAAATATATACGGATTGGCTGTACACAAGAAACCGCAAGGTGTCGTTTTCAGATTTATCCACTTTGGGACCCGGTTTAAATCTCCCAAACGCCGAACCCATGTGGACAAAACGCCAATACGATAAAATTTATACGTATACAGCGATATGCATCTTCGTGTGGACGGCCCAAGAGTCTTCCCTTCCCATTAATGCTTGGATAACACACACGTCTCCTTCCATTAATAATATTCATAATGTCTAGTGCGGTGGCTCTAATATATATAAACCTACCAGACGTCCATCGCCATGATTTTTGGCATGACCGATCGTGAGAGGAAAATATGACGTTTAGTTGCGTAACTTCGGTTAATGGAAAAACGTAATTTCGCAAAAGTTTATTCGATATTTTAAAAAATTGCAAACGTTTTGCGCAAATTTGTAATAGAAACATGCTCAGAGAAAAGTTCTTTGTGCAAAATATGGAACCATTAATACCAATAAAGAACCTTTATTTATAAGGGTGTATAATAACTACTTTGAAGATAATGTCATCTAGATAGCTCAGGCTATTAAACTAGGCTAATAAAACAAATTGAAACACTGTCCGGTCCTTTTCACAATCCCTAATGGATAAACTCGATCTCTAGACACTGAATGTCTCTTCTCTCTAAAACACGTCACAGTACTCCAGTAAAACGGGTTTCATGTTGACTTCTCTGCGTTGAATATAGAAAACCAACATAACTCACATACGATTCAAGATGCTAATCTACAAATCCAATCAACTCTTGTAGAATTGAACTGTGTAACTCTAATGATGTTTTGATTTGTCCGCTCTGACCACTTAGGTTTGGCTGGTAACACTTAACGAAGATGCATTGTTTAGTTCAGCCATATAGACAGAGACGTCAACCACAAGTGGAACGGTCAATAAATTAGGAAATAACTCAACATCGCCAAGCCATATACTTTAGTTTGGGTAGATACCATTTTTAAATGGATGTGAATGAACGCAATGGTGTTTTCAATGTCCATCACAATTCACAAGTTCACTAAAGTAATTCTGTTAGTTTATCTTAACTTCACATTAACACAAAGCACCTGATGGCCGTTCGAAAACTGAAATTAGCTCAACAATCACCAGAAAACGTCAACGAGTAGTTTGACTTGTCCAATACTGGATTGGATAGTTGGTAAATTCAGACCAACAAAATAATGACTTTAAGTGTCCAACACAACAGCACAAGACATAGACGAAAAATTGGACATATTTGAACTCGAAATAAATTAAAAGAGGGACGAAAACCAGCATGTTTTGACTCATCTGTGGACAATTAGATGTTGCAACCATCCCAACAGCTGGAGACAAATACTGAGAGGTCAGCGGTGGAGAAAACGAGAGTTGTGGGTACTTTGTAGGGTGACTGCGGGCAGAGGGGCTTATGGGTAACAACAGTAGTACAGTAGATGTGATGTCAAATCATGCTACAACATAAAAATCTTCAAAAAGACACAAAAATAAGAAACCGTATCATGACTTGAAAATACAAGCTGAATTAAAATGGACCTAAACTCAAACACAAAGGGAGAGATGACTAGTGTACTTATGAAAACAATAATTACTCACAGCTGACGTCTCCAGGAACACTTCGTCTTTTCAATAGGAATTTCCATAATTATGAGTTACGAGTTTATTAAAGTTGAAGAATTTTGCAAAGCTCTTAATTCTGAGTTTTATGAAAGTGCAGGTTGACATTATAAAAATGCCATAAACTTCAGCAATACATGAGTAGATAAAGGGCTAGTTCACCCAATAACTTAAAACTCGTCATTAATTACTCACGCTCAACACAATGATCTCGGTTTAAACCAAAATTTCTGGAAGACCCGGTCGCTTTATACGCTAAATTTAGTTAGGCTTTTAACACCATTTCATGTTTTAACAGCTAGATCGATGTTGCTATGGACGCAGTTGTTCACTTCGGTAATATAATAGTTTTTAAATTAATAAACTCCTTTTTAAATCAATATTTTGTCAAATTATTTGGTAGTCAGCCATGTTATAAGTGGGAAAATGTATAGCGAGGCGGTTGTTACAGCGAATACAACCCCTTCATGCTCAAGACCCCCCTCCCCTTGAACTATTTTGAACTTTGACCGCGACGTGCGCGCGAGGACGTCGATCGTGCGCACCGTTACGCTTGCATTTTGATCGACGCAGCTGGTATCATTGACCCGATTGGCTATGAGCTACGTACAGGCGCATTTGATAGATATTCGTCAGCACCCAATAATACGGTGCATTCTTAAACCACGCCTCAAATTCGAGAAAATGAACGTGGTTTCCAGAACACGTCTCATTCTCAATGATACATGGTCTGACTACTAGGGTTGGGTATCGTTTGAATTTGAATGATTCTGATTCCTTGTTTCGATTCCGGTTCCTAACGATTCTCGATTCCGAATTCTTTTAAGAGGCAGGATCAAAAAAGTTTAGCAAACCTTGCTAACAAACGGTCTTTCTGAAGGAAATACTCCTTCTGTCACAAATACTCCTTTTGTCACAAATGTTGCATTTTGCCGAGATTTTGTATATTTTTAGAAAAGTGAAGCCACACTTTGGACCGCCGACGTAAGCTACTCATGTCCGAACTCGCGCGGTTATGGCAACACTTCCGGTAGACGCTTCTTCATTGGTGTTGTTCAGCAGTTTCTTCTTCCGGTCGACGGACTGTGAATATCGAAACTAGGAATCGAAATTTTACTTTTGAACGATTCCGGAAAAGCGAAAAGTTAGTCCCGGTTCCAATCGATATCTCGATTCTCGATACCCAACCCTACTGACTACATATAAACATTGATCAGTGAACATAAACAGAAGCTTGCTTGATGCGTGAGAATGAACCTCATTGGTTCTCGCATGCTTGAGCTTTCGTTTACCACATCGAAAACCTCTCAGATTTTCACGATGAATGAAAGTCTTGCGAGTTTGGCGAGCAAATGATGACAAAATGGTAATTGTTGGGTGAACTGCTCCTTTAACAGATTGAGGTCCTTTAAATTTGGCAAGAGAATTCGTAAGGGAATGAATGCATCGATTGGCAAAGAAATAAATAATGGTCGAGTCTGAAGACAACCACTGGAAATATTGTAGTCATCCATCTCATAATTACAGTGATTCCAACAGGACATAAATGCAGCATTTAATCTGGATCAACATAATGAGCACAACGCATGAAGAATAACTCACAATCGCTGTTGAAAGCACTCACTGGAAGTGACGGACATGGGTCTTTTTAATGTTTCGACGGTAAAACACAAACTAGTCTGGAATATTGCTTTGCGGCAGCTATTTACAGAACTGCGAAACAAACAAATAAAAAAAAAGTAGTCACAGATACATCTGATCTAGACACATACAGCTCACATTCTTGCGTGTTTTAAGTGGTCCTCTTCCAAAACGATAATAAAATAAAAAAACTGTAAACATAAAAAATTACACTTTATTTGTCGTTTTCGTGGAATCATCTGTCCGAGCAGTACATTAGCCTCATGATCACTCGTGTTTACCCTTTATAAACCTTTAAATTCAGTCCCGCTGGAATCAGCTGCTCCCAAAGAGCAATGGTTCTCCCAGTGGATTCAAGTAAACGTCTCACATTGTTATTTTATTCCTCAGGGAAAGCACGCCTTCATCCGTTTGTACTGACTGGAAGTTTCCTGAAGAGCTTTCTGACTGCTCTATCTCTCTCTCGCGAGCCTCATTTTCATCTCAGGGAACAAAGTAAACCAACAAGAAATCAAAACAGACAAAGATTTGTGTTTCTGTTTTCCAATCCTTCCAATAAACCTGTGATCTGTGGCCCCTAAAGTTACACGTTTTCTTTTCCTTAATTTTTTGTTTCGCTTAACACACACACACGCACGCACGCGCACACACACAACAGAATGAACATTTGTTTGGAAGCAAGGTCTCCTGGTGGCAAGTCACGAATTTTCAGAGGTCACATTTCCCGCACGTGTTGGATGATTTTTTATCCTTCTATACTTGTGGTTGTTGTGTGTCTAGTCTCGCTTGTCTTGGAGCTGCTGCTTCCAGGCCTCGTTCAAGTAAACCAGTCGCTTGTAGTTGAGCACAAACAAGATGAAGTTCAGTAGGTACGTGGTTACGCAGATGAAGCAGAAGTCCTTAAGGACGAAGTAGAGGATGTAGCCCAGGTACAGGGAGCCCATCACCGACGCGATGGAGGTGGTCATGAGAATCAGAGCGGCCATCGCACTGGCCGTCAAACCTACACACACACACAGCAGTTAATGCACTGAAGCACTGCCACTGCATTCAATATAATAACCTTCACACATGATGGTATGTGTAAGAATATGATTATGAAGATGAAAATGATGCAACAAATGTATTTATTCATCAATAAATGTCATTAAGCATTAAAAAGCTATATTCACAGAAACACCTATGTAATAACTAAAATAATGCAATATACAACTACACCATTTGCACTATAAATAAACTGCAAAAAGTCATAAAAAAATAAAAAAACACTATTTTGTTATTTCTTCATTTTCACACATACCATGTACACACATACACACAATAAATAATAGTAATAAACAATATAATTCTTATAAACAATCCCCTATTTAAAAAATCATAATTTCTTCATTTCACAGTTATTTTAGTCACATCAGCAAAGACATAATATAAAGACTTATTTAGTACACTACACACACATATATGTGGAAATATACAATAAAATATGGGAATAATAAACAATACACTTCTTATAACAAAAAAAATTATCAGTTGAATCACCATAAAAAAAACCTACTAATTTCAGATTTCAAGTTTAACCCTAAAACCGTATTCTGGACAAATGTGGGCAAAATAGTTTTGATTTATTTGTAAAAAATACTTCCCTTGATCTGAGCGGCACAAGACTTGGCTACTTTTCCTAAGTTTGCCTCCTGAACACACACAATTGTTTTTGAGTCAATTCTACAATGTTAAGTGGGTGAAAAAACCCTCCTTAATCTTGTATTTGGGTCAAAAATGGGCACCCATAGAAATGAATGGGAAAAACTGTAATTTAGAGCATTTTAAAATAAGCCAAAATAAGACACCAGGTGACCGCAAGGTCACTTCATCTTTAGATTTTAACTCTAAGTTCTTATTGGAAGGATTTAAAAAAATGTAAAAAATAAAACTATATAGTAATTAATTTATATAGAAATAATTTTAAAAAAGTAAATAAATTCAAAAATACCCCCAAAATAAAAAAAAACACCATAAATGGATAGACAAAACTTTATCGAAGACAGTGATAACATTTATAATAAATAAAAATTAGGATCACACCTGAGTCCTCTGTGCCCACATTTGTCCACAATTACAGGATTAAGGGCTATACAGTGAATACAGTTTGTGGGCTACACAGTAATAATTTCTCTATAAATCACATTGAAATCCAGATCTTGCTGGTGTGTTACAAGAAAAATCCAAGCCAAATGTGCTCAACTCCTTCACTTGTCACTTCACATGCCAAAACAAAGAATACAGAACGAATGACACGTATTGTCACTCAGGCTGTGTTTCTATTTCTGTAACACACAGAGATGCTGCCTATGTAGAGCGTTTCGAATCACACACTCATGAGGTTGCATTGCAGTTAAGATGATGTTTTAAAGGGTAAGTGCCTTCATAGACAAACATAGTTGATTGTCAAAATAGTGGGCGTGGCTTATGTCGAGGGGGCGGGGCATGGTCAGGCTTGACCTTTCCTCCACTAATCATCGCTTGACCCCTTCGGAAAAGGGACCGTTTCTCCTGAACAGAGGGCATTCAACACACACACACACACACACACACACACACACACACACACACACTGGCACAGTCTGGCTATTCATAGTCATGAAATTGCATTAGGGCAGAGCAGGACAAAAAGATCACACACACACATTAACGCAGCAGACAAGGACAGGAGAGAAGAAGAACTTCAGACGCGTCTGAGATTCAGGTCATAGTGGAGATCAAGATTTCAGAAATTAAAAACATGTTTAAGTGTCTGTTGGTTCAAGGCTACACACACACACAAGGGATCTGTTGCGAAACCGTGAGCTCGACATAGCAACCTTTAAAGGGTCACTATAACAGAAATGAAACGTCATTTATTCATCCATGTTTTAATTCATATATTAAACCTTTGCTGTAGCTTTTCTGACAAAAAAATGCAATGGTTTTGAAAAGGAATTGTTCTTTTTTCACTTGATTCATTGTTTAAGCTGTTAAAGTTTTTATAAATTAATTTGATTATCACCATCTTGATGATAAATTTGTAGTAAGGCTTAAAACACAGAAAAATTTAGTTTGGGAAAGAAATACAACATATTTCATAGAGACCTGTTATTGTTAAAGTATTAAAGTATTAAATTGTTGAAGTTTTCTGATTAAACTTTAATAAAGCAAGAAAAAAACACATGAATAGGGTAAATGGGTTATCAAATGTATCTTTTGAAAAATTGTTTGTATTTCACATTTTCTGAATTGTTGTTCAAATAAGAAAATTAAGCATTTCAATTAAATATAAAACTAATTAGCATTCGTTTTTTCCAGAACAGAAATCTGAACACCAGGTTCAAAGTTTGTTTCATTTTGTTGACATATTGAAGGTTTTTACAGAGGGGATTTTGGATCTATCTTTTTAATCACTCCAGAAATCAGAAAATACCGTCAACAGACAGAAAAAGACATAACAATGTTTTCAGGAATACCAAGCAAATGATACATGAACAGAATATATAGGTAGGAATAAAAGTGTGTTTAAGCTGCTGAAGTGGAGATTTCTGAATCAAACTCACCGATTTTAATGATACGGATTGAAATTAGTGCTGGGCGGTTTGACCAAAAATTTATATCATGTTTTTTTTTTTTTTTTTTTTTAAATTAAGCGGGTTTTCGGTTTATGACTTTTTTCTACTGGTTGAGAGGAATTATTGCAATAAATTGGAAACAAAGTTAAAATACAACATTTATAGAACAGGAGAATTGAACGTTCTAATGACGTTTGAATGATGTTCTTATAGCCAAGCAAGAACGTTAATACAACGTTTATATAACGGGAGAATTGAACGTCCTTATAACCAAGAAATAACGTTAATACAACGTCTAAAAAACTGTACGTTTTGAATGTTCCTAGAACATTCAGAAATAACGTTTTTATAACTTAAAGGAAACGTTATGAAAATGTTCTTATAACCTAAAATTGTTATCTGGGGAAGAGGAGAGATTCACTATTGCACTGAACATGTTTTAAGTGCAGGATTCTCTGAGCGAGCCCAGAGAATATAGACTTATTCTTACAAGAGCCACGTGTATCTGAGAGCGCACGGCACATTATATTAATGTACTTTCGCACTACAATAGTGCGCTCTCGAACCTTTGACAGGAAAATAACGCTATAGTATAGCGTTATTAGAGCCCTATGAAATCCGTTTTATTTTTTCCCAAATTCCATTATTTCCGTTTTAATTTTTGGGAATTAGGGGTTTAACCCTTGACTGTTATTTTAGTTGTAAAAATAGTATGCTTTTAAAGTTAATGATTAAAATGTATTAAAAATACAAATAAATTAGGAATGACCTTAAATTTATTGAGGTAATACAGACATTTACTCAGTAGCCTTTTCAGGACAAATACTGCATGATGCAACATAACACTGCACTCTTCAAGTAACAACAAAGTATGGTTATGAGCTTTAAACGGTCCAGTAATATAAATTATATTAGTTTATATAAGTTTAAATAAAGTCACACTCTGTCTCTTACGGAGTTCGCTTCGCTTAACGCGGTGTGCACGTCGTGTGTGTGTAGAGAGAGAGACGCATGAGTGAAAGACGGAGGGAGAGCGGGGAAATACAACTGAAAGAATACGCTGCGTTTTTTAAATAGTGTTAAAAACTGAAACGCAGTATGTGGCAGCGAATTAGTCAATGTGTGGGAAACACTGCATAAGTCACGTGCGAACTGCTCGGCTTCGACACTGACGGCTTATAGCGCCGAGTTTCCTAACTTTTTGCCGACGAAAGAAGAGCCGCTTCACCATGCTTTCATTGTTTTGATTTCGTCATTGTAGCTGAAATGACGGGTTGAGGGGTTTGTGTCACCCAGATCTGCTTCCCCCGGTCTGTATTTCACCAGACATGCGTTCATCTCCCACACAAAAACAGAATTTCAAACCAAATATGTAAAAATCCACGAAATTCCGCGTTAACACTAGATTCCGCGTTAATTGGCCAATTCCGCGATTCCGTCCGCGATTTCGTAATCGCGGAAATCATAGTGTCGCGCAGCGAATGAAATCCATCGGTATGGCGGTATATTAAAAATTTATATCATAACAAAAATATAGACTGGTTTTCGGTATACCAGCCAGCACTAATTGAAATTTAAATCTACAGACACAAATAAATAAAGTTCAATAAAATAAAATACTGCAATCTTTAGATATTTTCTTTCCACTAGTCTGACAAAAAGACGCATCATGAAAGCAAATCTCAAAATTCAACGGTGCATGAAAAAAAAATTTAAAAATGGAAAATGGTGGGGGTAAAAATTAAAATTGACTTGGTATTTGGCGTAGCAAGCGCTACAATACAGTCTTTAATTGCCACTTTAGAAGGCAGCTCGTTTGAGTAACTGAACTAACGGCCTCTTCATTCATTGTTCATATACGTGTCGATAAGAAAATAAGAGGAGAAACTGCACAGAAAATGTAAAACAGTTTAAAGGAAGTGCAAAACGATTCCACGCTTACAACCGTCACTCACTCAGAGAGCCAACTGCACGCTGGCATTATGCAAATGTGCTGCAATAGTGTGAAGAAAGACTTCAGTGTGTCCACTTATAGAAGCACAATGAACCTGAGGACAGATCAGCAGAGCCAAACACGAAGAAGAACTTGAGTCAGCAAAGCCCACATGACCGCTGAGGAATGAAGAACGGCACATTATGAGGCAGGCGTGCGTGTAGGAACCAGTCAGGATGGTCAAGACTACACATCCAACAACCCAGTAGCCAATTAGTCGGCTACACTGAACAAAAATATAAACACAACACATTTTTTGCGCCCATTTTTCAAGAGCTAAACTAGGGCTGGGCGATATGGCCAAAAAAATTATCACAATATTTTTTTTACATCAGTCGATATCGATAATTATCACAATAAATGTCAAATATTTATTTATTTTAGGGATGCATGATATATCGGCCATATTATCGGTATTGTATATCTAAAAGCCGATAAATAATGTATTATTTCCTTCAGCTGATGCACTTTAGATGTGCACTGTTCAACATGATGCTTTTAAATTGCTTGAAATATGATTGAAATCACTTTAAAAAAGGAAAATCCAGTTAAAGTGCAAAATGTCTGTCATATCGGCTACACAACATCAAAATAAGAACATCATAATTATGTTTGTATCTTGACTATTTGTGAGGAGACTTTTTTTATAATCAGGCTCTTAAAAATTGTCTAAAAATTTGGATTTAGATTTATCGGCCAGTATATCGGTTATCGGCTTGCAAATATAAAAAAATTATCGGTTATCTGTATCAGCCAAAATTGTCATATCGGTGCATCCCTAATTTCTTTCAAGTTAAAAGGCAGGTTTTTGCTTTTTTTACAAGTGAAAGTTGTATAAACCAGAGCATTAACTGTGGTTTTAAACTACTTGTCAGAACATATCATGACAAACACAAGAACATTTCACAAATATGAGGTAGAACATTAAAATAAATATTTGAATAGAAAAATATTTCTTCAGCACAGTTTGCAGTGCACGCTGCAATATTCAAATTACATCAATCACATTTTCATTAATAAAAACAGTAACATCTAAAAACAACATTTTGGGGTTTTTTTCCTCAACATGCTGTCTGATACGCCACACCCGTGAGGTGAATGGATTATCTCGGCAAAGGAGAAGTGCTCACTAACACAGATTTAGACAGATCTTTGAACAAAATTTGAGAGAAATAAGCCTTTTGTGTACATAAGAAAAAGTCTTAGATCTTTGAGTTCAGCTCTTAAAAAGTGGGGGCAAAATCAAAAGTGTTGCGTTTATAATTTTGTTCAGTGTAGTTTCTCTAGATTTGTTTAGCTTTAAATATTTGTTGTGGTTTTTAAACGGTGATGATTTACAGAAAATATATTTCACGCTCCAATTATCATAGATTACATGCATATCTGTTTTCTTAGCGACGACTGTGGTTGTTTTGTGCAAATTCAGGTCGTAGTAATTTCATTGAGTCTCACACACACACACAGAAAAAAAATGTCTAGGTCATATTTCATCCAAGAAGCAAAAAGTTTATTTTAGGATCATATGGTTTGTCATGGCAACAATTTTTCATGACATTGAAAAATTATGACTTCCCTATTAAACAACCTTGGCAAACTTAGACATCCCTATGGAGACTTTGAGTTTTTGCACTGCTAACAACGTTTTAGTTATATAAAATATAAGAGAAGCTGATAGACTGAGGCGCTTGCCTAACAATCTGTCAAGACAGGAGTCGTGAGGTTAAACTAAGGTTGTGAATGTTTGACGTGTTTTATCACTGAAACGACTAGAGATTTCACCCGTCAGCGGTGACAGATATGAACAAGGAAGGCATTAATTCAGGTCTGTGAGGCCGCTTTAGATTACGGACATTAAAGTTCCTACTATAACCTGAGACGCTCGCACATCCCTTACAGTATCAGTCTTAATCCTGTTACAGGAAACGATACGAGTTAACTTTCCTCTCTGGCTGATACCAGACACTGTATACTACACAAACTGATGTGAACTTTCAGGTGTTTCGCAAATAAACCTAGACAGAGACAGGAATGTTATCACCTACGAGTTTCAACATAAATCCCACACTAGTAAATGTAGTTTAAGGTGCTGGAAACACCATGCGTGTTCTTGTGTTTAAATTATGGCTGCTTGATTATAGGAAAAATTGTAATTCAACACCATTGACTTTGGAAACTTCACCTATTATTTTATGTTTAATTGTCTTTTTATTAGTGTATTTCATTGATCTTTAAATTAGGCCTGTCAAACGATTAATCGCGATTAACCGCATCCAAAATAAAAGTTTGTGTATACATAATATATGTGGGTGCACTGTGTATAATTATTTTGTGTGTGTGTGTATATATATATATATATATAAATATATATAAAATATATATATATATAAAATATAAATACACATGTATATTTAAGAAAAAATATTATTTATATATAAATCTATATACAGTATATACATTAAAATATTTCTTAAATATATACAAGCATGTGTGTGTATTTATATATATAAATTAATTATACACAGTGCACTCACATATTATGTAAACACAAACTTTTATTTTGGATGCAATTAATCGCGATTAATCGTTTCACAGCCCTACTTGAAATATATAATTAATCTGAAAAACAAAAGTAATTCAACAATATTGACTTTGGGAAACCATCTATTGTATTTTTTATCGTTTTATTTTTAATTGTTTGAAAATATAATTCAACTGAAAAACAAAAATGTAAAAAAAAAAAAATATACACAAATAAATATTGAAAACAATAAAAACAAATGATATCAAAATAAGATCACCCATGTTGCACGTCCACAACCTACTGAAAATCATAATAGTTTCTCAATTATATTGTTTTCATACTTGTCAAGTCAAAATAAAGTATTTTTATGGTGTTTTCACATACACATTGTTTCAAATCAGCTTTACAGGAAAAAAACATGATGGTAATGTTCATAATATCTTCATGCCTATCAGATTAGAGCTGGGCGATAATACGGTTTACATTATGCGATGATGCAAGCAGTTTATATAGCTCTGTATAATATAATATTGATGAATAAGGTATCATGTAAAGAGCTGGGCGATGATACTTTCTGCAACAATATAAACAATCAAGCGGTTTAGAAATTGTAAGTAAAAAAATAGCCCTAGTTTAAATAAAGCTACACTGAACAAAAGTGCATGCAGAAATCTCAACACATTTTGTTCAAAGTAGAACTCGATGCAGAACAGAGAGTAAAAAAACAATGCACGCAATGACCAGAAGACATTCATCGGGGACCAATAGATACGTTAGTTTGAAATATCAAGATTATGGCCATAAAGGAACATTTATTATGGCATATACTTCCTATACTGGTGCATCCCTATTAAAGTACCTGTTAGGGCTGTCACTTTACGTTTCGAAAATCAATTGCACAATCAATTGGACCAACCAACACAAGTTTCGAAACCGAAAATAGGTAATCGATTTTAACGGCCTTATTGAAACGTCTTTAGACAGATATAGTATCGATTCAATGAACACTTAGCCCATTTCTGAAAAATCAAACAGGATTTTTTCACAAAAGTGACAGCACTAGTACCTGTTAAAGTGAAACAGTGGCATAATCTGCATATCATAATGTGGTTTATGATCGTTCTTACCTAGTAACAGCTGAAAGACATAAAACAAAATCCCATAGACACTGTTTGGCTGGTTTACTGCACTGTCGTTCCCAAAAATGGATCCCAACAGTCCAAATCCTCGACCCCATCTACAGAGAAGATGAAAACACAACAGAAAGAAACAGTTAAAAAGCAGAAGTTGAAAGCAGACATGAGAGACTACAAATATATATATATATATATATATATATATATATATATATATATATATATATATATACACACACACACACATATATCTTAGCGCTCTGGGCTCCTCTTGGGAACACAAGAACATTAAGACAGAATATTTGGCCTAAATCAAAACTACACAATGATCAAGGCAGCAGTATATAAACAGAACAGTTTGCCTTTATTGGTGCGAACTGAGATTTCTGACCCAAATTGTTTGAAACTACACCAATAAAGGAGAAATGAGGTGGTTTCCAGTCACATCTAATTCCAGCATTTGCAGTCCAAACACAGCAAAGATAAATATTGGGTAAAATAGTCCATTTTTACTGCATTATATTTGCTACTTAGTATGAAAGTTTAAAAAAAAAAACATTTATCTTGTTTGTCCATTATCTTGGATTTCTTTTTTCCAAGCAAACTTTCAGCAAACTTTTAGTCAAAGCTGTCGTCTTTTATTGAACCTTGCTATATTTTTCTGTAATGATGACAAATGATGTCACTTTGTAGGACAACTCGGAAGCTAGCGGCGCATGGGTTCACTCGATCGAAAAGCTATGCATTTTCCCCGTAGACTTTTGGAAGAAAAAAAAAAAAAATCGCATAAACAAAGATCTGTGTTCAAAAAACAGTTGAGACCCTTACATGTTTTGTCTATCAAGATAATCTTTACAAGTTAATATAAAATGTATACATTTTGAAGCCAATATAAAGTTTTTAAAAAACACAAGCAGACACAAATAAAGTTCAAAAAACCACAAGTAGGTTATAACTGTGTGTGTTTTATGTCATAGATCAAAACGTGGAAATGGAGGCTTTGTTCACCACAGACCTTATTTCAGGTGATTTAGCAAAAACCCATTCCAAAATCCCATAGACTTCAGAGCAAGGGAACCGGGAGTGCTAACTTCGGCACTCTATTAATTAAGAGAAAGTACTCTGCCGAAAGTGACTCGAACACACCTGCTGTCGTAAACACGAGTTACTTTCGATTTCTAGTGAAGTAGAGTTGCATAATTCTGCATAAATTGAGAATCACGATTTTTTGTTTTGAATGGAGATCACAGTTCTCCCACAATTCTGAAACAGACAACTAAACAAAATAGTAGGGATGCTCCGATCAGGATTTTTGCGAACCAGATACCGAGTACCGATTTCTTGTCATGGTGATCGGCCGATAATCGATACCGATTCCGATGCTTAATTGACTTAATATAAGACAAATAAACAAAATGGAACAGTTTAATGCAGCTCATAAGGTTTATTTAAACATTGTCCAATACTGTGGAGGACAAAATAAACATTTAGTCTCCTAAAATGGAAAAGTCTGATGTAACTTAAACATCGTCCAATACAAGTCTGAGCAGGACAAAATAAAAAAATAAAAAAAATCAAACAACATTTAAACTCCTAAAAGAACAAACTGAAGTGGTTTGATACAACTCATTAGGTTTGATTAAACATTGTTCAATGTTAAAGAGAATAAAATAAATAGAAACATTTAAACTTCAACATGGAGAAGTCTGATGTAACAAATAAGGTTTAATTAAACATTCTCCAATATAAGTATCACGTACGTCCTTACGCGTCTGACGTCATCAAATCGCGATCGGTTTGTAAGATCGGCCAAGTTAGTGAGTACCGATCGAGTCAAAAATTGTTATGATCAGCCAGATCCGATCTCTGGCCGATCGATTGGAGCATCCCTACAAAATTGTCATTTACAAGAGGACAGATCAGACAAAGTATTAATTGCTGCAGTCTATTTGAAATGTTGAATTAATTTGAATTATTTAAAAAAAATGGTTTGAATGTACGATTCAATGATGCCTTAAGCCACTTGTCGCCATCTGGTGCCATTACGATGTAATTGACAATAGTAATTTGAAGTGCCAAATTATATTTTCAAAAGTATTTGCTCTATTTTGATGGTTGAATCATTGTCATTTAGGAATAATTTGAGATTGTGGCCTTTTAACGTTTTAATCTTGCAGCTCTAAAGTGAAGGATCCAGTGCGTTGTAGGCAGAGGATAAAGGCGGCAAAGAATCGCAAAACGCCATAACAGAAAATCAGAAAAACCACCATGTTTCAGTCAACATTTCAATGTGGATGATCATGAGTGTTTAATACCAAACTGCCGTTCTGCCCGAGCATAACGTATCGCGTTCAGATAAAAGCTGTCGTCAGTGTTACATTTTTACCATAAGATTTAAAAAGTAGACAAAAATATGATAAGGTTCAGAGATAAAGCTACACTTATTTACAATAACTCGTTAATAACCCTCTGATGATCCGCATTGCATTTCAAGGTACACATTTACATTCTTATCAATTCATTCCCTGGGAATCGAACCCATGACCTTGGTGTTGCAAGCGCCAACGCTCTACTCTCAAATAATGAATTTCCCAGTCCAGGTAGCACGGAGAGCGAACAAACATTGTTAATTCACATATACTACCAACACAATACAAAGCATGTTGAAAATGTACAAAGTTACACTTTAAAGGTGACAGGGCAACTTTTTAAACAATGTTGCTGGACAATCTAGCCGAGCAATCTTTGCTTGGGTACTTTCCCACTGAAAATGGGCAATATATTCCTATCTGTATAATTTAGATCAGTCGTGGGCCCTGTGTCACATCTGGTTGACTGTTGACGGCAACATTGCTCAAAAAGTTGCCCTGTGTATCCTCACCTTAAGAGTAAACTTCAACGTAGCAATTGGATTCCAATTACGGTTTATGTAGAACTGGAATCTGTCTCTTATTTGGGTCTGAAGTGTTTGAAAATCCTGAAAACTTTTCTATAATCTAACCCTGAAAAAGGCCTGTAACAGAACTTCATAACTTCCTACCAATGGAGTCATTAAAGAGCCAACCATGCCAAACACCAGAGGTCATGCCCAGTCTCTTCCATATGTCCCATCATTCCCAGTCAAAGCCATACATGAATAATAATGCAGTGCAATCCTGATTCAAGCAATATTGCATCATCAAACCTTCAGTGTCTCAATGTACAGTTTTTCTGTAGCTCAAACAGTAGAGCGTTGGACCTTGCAACACCAAGGTCATGGGTTTGATTCCCAAGGAAAGACCTGATAAGAATGTAAATGGGTACCTTGAAATGCAATGCAAGTCGCTTTGGATAAAAGCGTCTGCTAAATGCATAAAAGTAAAGAAGTTTCTCAAACACAACAAAAATATCAGGATTATCAGCAGGCAAAGTCTGCCTACCAGACATGCGCAAAACATTTTTCACATGTACGAGAAGCAAGAAGCGTGTTTTCCAGTTCACTGTCCATAGGCATTTTAAAAGTTAAAAAATTACAATATTGATTAGAATTTAAAAAATGAAAAAAGATAAAATAAAAAATGGTTTATTTGTACTTAAATTATTTGATGATTGAATGAGCCACAATGGAATCACAAACAACTAAACAAAATAAAAATAGATATAGTTATTATGAAACAATAACCAATGTAACAATAAGATATAAACAATATTAAACAATCAAACAACAAATATATAGCGTATAGCATATAATGAGTTGCTCTATCAATTACACAAGCTTGATCACCCACAATGCTTCATGGGATTGGGCGTTCTCTGAAAAGCTCTTTTAAAATGACGTTCATTGCCAAGGTAACAGTGATTTCTCTTAGTGGTGGATCTCTGCAGGATTATGGGCCAGTTCCTCACTGGGATTTTTCCTCTTAAAAATGCTTTCTTAAACGTGTGGCTTGTACATCAACAGGTCTGTCTGTATCTAGTCTCAGGTTCAGACATTACACTAACAAACTGTTGTCTGAACATCTGATGCATAAGGAACACAATATTGGAAACACTTCAGGAGTTTTAAAGCCATCATCTGATTGGTCAAATTCTACAGGACTTATGAGTCGCTTTCGTTAACGGTCTGCCTGGAAACAAAGCCGTCGTGATGCCAAACCCCCTCATGGAAAAAGAAAGCTGTAATGTTTATCACTGTGATAATGAGCGTTTATCAGGATCAACTAAACGATGGATTTTCAATTACGTGAAGCATGTGAAGTTAATGGGATAAACTTTGTTAATTTTACAAGCCTGTCTTTTATTGTAGACGTCATTTTCACGCCCCTAAACAAAACAAACTGTGATTAGTTGCTTTGCATGTCAGTCAGACAGCCTCTTCGAAGTTATTGGCCAATGAAAGATGCGATGGAGTCCAGATTGGTCTGTAAAGCTTTGTACATTACTGTTAATAACCAATTTCTTTATGGAGAAAATAAATTAGATTTTTACTTCAAGGACAATTTTTGCTCTTCAATTCAATTTCTGATACCAATACATGCATCAAAATAATGCTGTTATCTTCTGTTCTAGTGTCTGCATTTCAGGTTTGCTGCACTCCAAATTAATTCCACTTTAAATACAAGATTTTACTGGTCTGAAACTGCAAACAAGCTACGATGCATTGAGCCATTAGACTATCTGTGGTTTGTTTGGCAACTCCATTTGAGTCTTGAGATGAGATATAAATTCCAATACTCCTCTTACAGCATAAAATAACATCTTTCTCCTGCAGAAACACTTCCACAAACCTTTAGACAGGAGCGCAGTGAAGACTCAATGATCAACGCTGTGTGGATTCCCAAACATAGGCCTAGCAAAAGATCTCAATCACGCAAAGCCATCTGAACTCAGTTCTTCTGCTGCACAATAAAGTTTATAAATGCTGGTTCCCTTTAAGAGCGAGACCTTAAGCCTGATTATGTAACGTTCCTGAAAACCTTCACCCAGCTGGGACTTTTGTTTGGTTGTTTTCCCTGTTGAACACCCGGACGTCCCTCTGTGAGCAAATAATCCAATCACCAAAGACAAGATATGCTAAAACACAGCTTGCATATCTCTTTAAGTACACTTGATGTTAATAAAACGAGTGACCAAGATATATAATGATGTCCTATTTATCTCAGTGATGAGTGGGCACATCTACAGATTCACAGATAAAGCCAGAGACTCTATTAATACCAGATCTACAAGACACATGAAGCACATCCAAAGCAGTTCTGTCTGCCGTCATCTCGATAAGCGAAAGAACCACATGGAATTATCCCAAAAATCATCTCCTATTACAGCTGATCTATGCTGATATGATTTTGATAAGCATGTGGTTTGTTTTCACAAAACAAATTGTTGTTTTCATGAAAGCTTGTTATCACTGAATCAACAGGAAAAACTATAATTAAAAGCAATGCAGAATCCGGATATTATATTTATATTTATTATATATATTTAAAATAGATTATATATATGAAGGATGCGCCCTCATACGTTATCAAAACATTATCACTTTATTCTACTCGGTATAAATCAACAGGATATTATCATAGTTCAAACCATAAAATAAAGTAAGCTCTATAAATAATTGCTAAACCGCACCATTGAAGGTCAGATCATGTGGGTGTCTCCTTCAGTAGTAAAATCAGGAACTGACTTCTCATATTGAAACCACATTGATTTCAAAGGTTACTAAACCAAAGTTGAATCCAGATCAAACCCATCCACTTCTTCAGCCATATACATCAAACTATGACATCAACACATTTAAAGGTTCAGATAAACGTCATACTCAAAACAATTATGTTATAAAACTGATGACAGGTATGAAACAGCCTGTTGTACTCATATAAGGGATGTGCTGTCAAGTTAGCTGAAGATGCTTATAAATATATGAGTGTCTTTGATTTCACCCCCAAGCCACAATTTATTTATATTTATTCTCATAAATAAACGCATATGAAATAATATGTGTATTATTACAACATTCAGCACACTGATATTGAACTCATTCACTCATTAGCACGGTTAGCATTAGCTGCTATCGCACTGTGTTTGTGTTTCACAAGACAAAAACCACATTCAAATACAGCTTTAAAAGAAAGTCGTTTCATTTATATTTAGACGTATGGCCTACGCCAATAAGCTTTTTCAAGAAAACACCATAGACATAAGACTAATATTTTAATTTGATAAAATTCTCAGTCAGTAAGGCGGCCCGGAGCAGCTGTGTGTCAAAACCAACCGAAAGCCCCTATCTAGACAGTATTTTCAGCTCTTCACGCGCGAATTTAAACTCTGAAACGCCCCTAAAATGAACTAAAATGAAACAAAAGGGGTCGAAATGTTGTTTTCGAGCGCTCAAACGCTCCTATGACAGACACAAACGTTGTCTATGTAGGGAACTCGCTAGGTTTTGATACACAGCCCCTCTCTCTCTCACCTGGACGTGAAGACTTTGGAGCAGCTGATGGAGCTGCTCAGGTCGCACATGGCGCGGTAACTGGCGTCGCGAGTCTTTTCCCTCTCCACATGGAAAGCGTACAGGGATATCAGGATTCCTGAGAGACACACGAGAAGCCGGACTATCCGCTCCCAGCGAGGGGTGGACACTCGCAAGACGGGCGCCGCCATTTTTTCCCGGCCTAAGCACGAAGCGCGCAGCCTCCCCTGCCTCAACCGTTGGGCGCGCGACGTGGAAAAGCGTCGGGACGTGTCATCAGACCATGGGGGCGTAGCCTGGGCTTAATGTGGGCGTGGTCTGTTCGACAGGGCTTGTGTCTATCAAGCGTCTCGCCATTCTTGCGTTAGTGGGGGCTTTTATAATAGAATAAAATTCAGGGCGTCTTTGTGTGGCCCTTTGCTCTATGATTTCACACCCGCATGTTGTAAAAAGCTGCAGGCGTGTACAGAAAGAGAGAACTTACAGAGAGAGTAGGCTATCTGTGTATAAAGAAAGAGAGAACTTTTGATTAACTTACATAATACTAAATTCAAATTCAAAATTGCTATTTTGGCATGACTGTAAATAATACAATACTGCCAAAGTTTGGAATATATAGAATGATAATAAAAACATTGAAAATAATAGAAGAAAATATAATAACATAACTTATATTACGTGTGAACATTTGATTGTTTAAACCTTTTTACAGTCTAGTTTTTTTAACACACAAACACACATTACTGTGGGTCACTGTGGTGAACAGTAGGGAAACTTTATATAAATACACACAAAGTGTTATCACTTTAATTTAAATATGACTTAAAGAGTGTATGATGAAATGAATGAATGAATGCCTCAATAATTAATTAGATTGCTGGTTAAAAATAATAATAATGATTAATTACATTTATATTGCGCTTTTCTTTGCACTCAAAGCACTTTACATAGAAAGGGTTGCCTTAAACACCTCCAAGATAACAAAAAGGTTACATGAGGTAAAAAAGAAGGTAACATCAATGACATTTACATAAAAAATACTGTGAAAAACTTAAATGTGTCATTTATTGTGTGTTTTTGATTTGCATTACTTGGTTTACGTAACATTGTACTACTGTATATTGTGCTGACTTGCATTTTTTTAGCATAACAGACATCATTAAACAGAGTTTGAAGTGCTACTTTAGTTAAAACAAGAGTAAAGTTGGATGACAAACGTTGAAGAAAATAATTTTGAAAAGCTTAAAGTTTAGAGATTTTATTCAGAAAAAAAAAACGTTTCTAACATAATTTGCATGTTGTTTGCATAAATTACCATGTTGGTAGCATATTTTAACACATTTTTAGCATGTATGATTTTAGCACATTCAACATGTTACCCTAGGATAGTAGGCAAGCTTTGCTAGTGGTAGACAGCTTAAAATAGTCTATCCACCTTATTAAAATAGTATATCCACCTTATTTTATCAACGTGTAAGATGTGCAAGACATCAGGAGTTACTGAGAAGAATATATCAAGGTGCAGTATACAGTATAACTGTTTGCGCTACATAAAACTAGCGTGTACATTAAAACAATGCATTAAAATAATATGGTAAGAAATACCAATCTGCAATATCAAGCAGCATAACGTGCTGTTTTGTACATCTAAAGATAACTGAGAGCGAATGACACCGGAAGCTTGACACTCTTAGTGAAGCCATAACGACATTGGTATTAATGAAGTTACACCGTGAAGTCACACTGCCACATTGTGGCTTGTTTCTGCTGCACCCCGTGCTTGCATATTTATATTGCACTGCAGTGGTTTTCTAAAATGAACATTTTATTAAAGACATATGTGCAATAATTTTTTCAAGGTTTCAGCAACAATGCTTTGACAGATTTACTAACAATAGCTTAACTGTTGAAGCAAACAGCCTACAGTTACAACACCTAAAATTTTGTTACAAATTTTAACACTTCGGAATACTTGTTTTTCTATCCTGTTGGGGACTTAAACCTGAATGCACACAGACTCATAGGGACTCCTTTTACTGTTGGGACCTAAATTGAGGTCCCCATGGGTAAACACGCTTATAATATACAGATTTTTATTTATTTTTTTTTTAATGCAGAATGTTTCCTGTGATGGGTAGATTTAGGGGTCAATCGACCAACATCCATTACCATTTGTTTTAGGACGTTACAAAATATACTGCACCGGAATAGACTTCACAGGCGAAAACACTTTTCAGACAGGAGGGAGATATCCAGATTTATGAATGAATGATTGAGGCATTTATATAGCGCTTTATGTTTACTGTAGGCCTAAAGTGCTTTACAATCATATCAGGGAATCTCTCCTCAACCCCCAGCAGTGTTTTATCTGAGGAAATCACGGATCCGGCCAAATGATTGGATACAGAATGATATCCAGAATGTATATGGTGAAGAGGGAGACAGAAGTGTTACTGTTAAGTGTTCCCGGCCCAGATGACTTTGCCTTTAGACGAGCACAAAGACACGTAGGCTTCAGTGTTAACATGCTACATAAAGTTTGGGCCAGATTGTGGTACCAGAGTCTGTGTGCTCGCTCTACAGGCAACATTATAGATGCATGTTGGTAGATTAATTGGCACATGTAGAATTTCCTGTTTGGAAGGTCAGATAAAAATAAAAAGCTATTATTTTGTTAAGATCCATGTCCAAGGCAGTTCAACTTCACAAACGTTTCTTTAAACACACACAAATAACTTTTATGGCAGACTGTATTCTCTTAATTTTGACTTTTTTCTCAAAATATAACTTTATTCTCATAATTAATTTTGAATAGAATCTCGAAATATGTAGACTTTTATCTTGAAATGCTAGATTTTTATAAAAGAAAAAACAAAAACAAAAAAGTTACTAGCATGTTACTAACTTGTTTTTAGCATGTTACTAACATGATAGGCATGTTGCTATCATGTAGGTAACAGGATTTAGCATGTTGTTAGCATGTTTAATGTTTCTAAAGGCCAAAGTATACTTCACTTTTTATGTGGGTTGCAAATTTCGTTATCAGAAGAGAACACAGGTTCAGGGGACACACCACCAGATTTTTTGTATTCTTTCCTGCTTACCATGGTTTAATACAATATGTAAGCAAGTTTTAACAAGTCGCTAGCATGTTTTAACACATTGTTAGCATGTTTTAACCTTTTTACAGTCTCGTTAGCATGATTAGCATGTTGCTAGCATGGATAGGATGGAATCATACTGTGAAGGCTGTGCAGAAGTGTGTAGGAAACTTAGGCAGACAATCCTGTAAATGATTCTATTTGTAATATATTTTAAAATTTGTATGGGACATTTATTTGAAATAGTTGGAAAACAAAACAAAACGTATGGTTTTATATCATACAGAACTGCAAAACTGCTCAGGAATGCAGTGTGAATTGTGTAATATGTGACTATATGAAAAAATATAGAGTCCTATATGACTTTTGCACGTTGAATGTAAGTTACTTCTGTCAATAAAAAAGAAGAAAAATATGGAAGTTAGCTTTCTTTTTGCACGGATGCAGGGATAAAAACAGCCTAGCGTTCAGCCAATCACAATAGCTTTAAATGAACCAATCAGACGAATCGTATTAAAATGCAGCCACTCACACGACAGCAAGAACTCTCCGCCAATCACCGACGAGCTCTACTACCCACGTGACTTTGGCGTTTCAGAAAACTGTGTGACTTCAGTGTTGTTTGTTTACTCACAGTAGAGAAGAGCTCGTGCAGCAAGTCAAGATCCGAATAAACATGGCCGGTACGGACATCGATAGATTAGTGTCATTTGAAGAAGCCCATTATGATCAATATGATTATTATAACCTGGAGGAATATCCCTGCCATGCCGGAGGAAAAGGCAGAAGTAAGAAGGAGATCGAGCTGAACACTAATCGCCATTCCCCAGCCGGACACGAGAGAAAAATAACAGAAAAACTGCAAAACAGTGAAAAACGCAGGAGAACCAAGAGCTCGACATCCTGAGGAAAATGCATCGAGGTAACTTAAGAGTGATCAGATTATGCTTTTTTATAATGAAAAAGGGGCATTTCTCTCTCCATCTCTTGAATTTATTTTAAATTGTATGTTACCCCTGGCTCAATGTTTTTTGCTTTTGTTTTTTGCCTATTTTGTCTACTGTTTATAATTGTTTAATTCTGTTTTGACTTGTAACTGTTTGTATTTGCCTTTATATATGTTCAATTAAAAAGAAAAACAATGATCAGTTAAATGTGTTTTCACTTGCTGAGCGACATGTCTAGGCAAGTCCTCCACCCTCTTTGTGCTCCAACTCCTGTCTTATGTAATCACTAGAATCAAATTTTCACGAGATTACATGCACCAATACATGCATTTTCATAAGTCCTGTTTGTCATGTAATAATAACACATCGAATGCATATTTATTATTTTATTGCGAATATTCCTAATGCTGTTGTGTTTAATGCTTTACAGAATCTGACCGCACATACTGGAAATTGACGAGTGAAACCGGATCGTGGTCCAAATGTCTGTTTTGCCTTTTTCCGACCCACTGAATGTCTGATGTCATTCAGTTCGAGGCGCGCGCATGCGCAACTGTTCCATTCTGCTGAGTGTCACGTGATACGCTGGTGTGTGCCGCAGCAGTTCTGACGTGTGTGTTTGGGTGTTTGGTGTTGCACGTCTTAAACGTTCATTGACTTTGGAAATAAAACGTGTTCAGCTATAAATTATGTGTTCTTAAAGATGGTGTAAATTTCGAGAATGGAAGACTTTATTAAAGTTGCATAATTCTCTATGTGGTCTTGCATTGTTTATATTTTGCATACGCATATGAATATCCAGCCTTTTCATTTTACTTTGGAAAATAGTATAAAGTTTTGGGAGATTTCTAAAGTTTGAAAGAAAGAGAAAAGGTGTCAAATGAGTAAATATATGTAACATGAGCTTCAGGTTTTCTTCAAGTAGCCTCACAACTAAACAAGAGATAAGCACACATTCTCAAAATCCTTTTATATTAAATAATCAAATGCATATTTGTGTGGCTTAAAGGGTTAGTTCACCCAAAAATGAAAATTCTATCATTGTTTACTCACCCTCAAGTAGTTGTTCCAAACCTCTATGTATGTTTAATTAGATGCTTAGATTTATAAGAAAAAGCGCAATATAAATGTAATTAATCATTATTATTATTTTTAACCAGCAATCTAATTAATTATTGACACATTCATTCATTAATTTCATCATACACTCCTTAAGTCATATTTAAATTAAAGTGATAACACTTTGTGTGTATTTATATAAAGTTTCCCAACTGTCCACCACAGTGACCCTCAGTAATGTCAATCAAATGTTCACACACTTAATATAAGTTATGTTATAAAATTTTCTTTTATTATTTCAATGTTTTTCAATGTTTACATTTTAACCGAGCATCTAATTAAAGATACACAGGCAAAAGACATTTTCATTAATCTTAAAGAATTCAATAAAGATGAAATTAGATAAAACATTCCATTTGACTTAACCTTTTTTTATTATTAAGATTGTGGAAATCTGTTGCATTCACAAACAAAAGTTGGGAAGCTTTCTCTGCCCATGCTGTAGTTTAAAGTCTGAAGAAAAATTATTGTATTCTAATACTAATATGCACAAGTACATCATGTGTACCATTAAAACCTGAGTGATCACATTTTATCCATCTGATTTCATGCACATCATACATACATGGTCATATACATTTATCTAAGAATACATATGATTTGCAAAGTGAAGTAATTGTTAAACTGATCTGCTTTTTATTCCCTATATTACAAAGTGGCATGCATTACATTAATATGGATAATATACTGTAAATCAACTAATGTTTTCCTTTTCAATTTACATTTACAAATTGATCCAATCAAAATCTAGATCAGAATTCCATTTCATCCAGAACTGGTTCTAAAATTGGCACTGGAACATTCCAAATGCTGCATTTATAGAACAAAACTGAAGTATTTCAGGTTTTAGGTGAATTCAAATATTCAGTGATCTGTGCATTAAATTTAGCTAAACAAAACCTATATATATATATATATATATATATATATATATATTCACACTACCGGTTTAAGTTTAAGATCGGTACAAATTTTTTGTTTTTAAAAGAAGTCTCTTCTGCTCACCAAGGCTGCAATTTTTTGATAAAAAATACACAAAAAACACAGTAATATTGTGAAATATTATGACAATTTAAAATGACTTTTTTTATGTTAATATATATTAAATGTAATTTATTCCTCTGAAAAAAAGCTGAATTTTCAGCATTATTACTCCAATCTTTGTTTTTATTACTCAAATCTTTTCTAACATTATAAATGTCTTTACTGTAACTTTTGATCAATGTAACTCATCCTTTATGAATAGAAGTATTGATTTCTTATTCATTTCCCCAAAAAATAAAATACAAATTCTTACTGACCCCAAACTTTTTAAAGGGTAGTGTTTAATGTAACAAAAGCTTTCCATTTCAGATAAAAGCTGTTCTTTTGAACTTTCTATTCAGTCAAAGAATCCTGAAATAAAAATGTAAAAAACTGTTTTCAACATGGATAATAATCATACATGTTTTTGGAGCATAAAATCATCATATTAGAGTGATTTGTGAAGGATCATGTGACACTGAAGACTGGAGTAATAATGCTGAAAATTCAGCTTTTTTTCAAGAGGAATAAATTACATTTTAATATATATTAACATAAAAAAAGTCATTTTAAATTGTCATAATATTTCACAATATTACTGTGTTTTTTGTGTTATTTTTTATTTTTTCAAAAAATTGCAGCCTCAGTGAGCAGAAGAGACATAAAAAATCTCACCAATCTTAGAACTTTTGACCGATAGTGTATATATATATTCATTTAGGACCATTAAGGTTATTTTAATGTGATTAACCCCTACTAATTCTCCTTACCATACACAAACAAACATCAAGTTATTATATTATATATAATTTTAATGATAAAGCCCTGTATTACAATTTATTGCTTTACAATAATCAGAATCTGGAGGTAAATTGTTTAATTGACATGGAAATAATGTCACAATATGACAAATCATAACGATCCTTTTTAGCTGCTATTATAGTTTTCAATATTTTGAATTAATTTTGTTTGCATTTTTATGTGTCCATTTTAATTTTAGTAAATGTTTAAGTAATTTTATCATTTTTATTAGTTTGTTTTTAAATATGACTGTATAGTTTTTATACATTTTTAGTTTTAGTAAAACCAAATAAAAATGATAAATGTTGCCTTGACAGCTAACTGAAATAAAATAAATGTAAGTTTTTATTTTGTTTTAGGTTATCCTTCATTTTATTTCAATTAACATGTTTTTAATGGTTTTAGTTAACTATAACAACCCAAAATATTTTTGAATTTTGAGGTGATCAATGAACACGAAAAAAAATATGTTTTAAGTCTCTTTTTTAAAGCTTTAAATAAATCCTTACAGATCTAGAAATTGAGTTTTGTGACCTTGACTAACGCATGGACCCAAACAAAACACACATGCAAGCATTCCTGACAGAAGCAAACCTGAATTTCATACAATCAGACCTCTTCAGCAGTTTGTAAAGGCATGGCATTCTTTAGATTCAGAGCAAGTATAAAGGACTCAGTTCATTCACTTCTAGAAAAATCCCAGTTAACAAAGCACTCGATTTATCAAACTCTTTGGAAAAACTGCCTAACGTGTTGCATATCCGCTTAACAGTTCAAATCCAAAGAAAGAAGCGTATCATCCAAACAGTTCATCTACTGCAACGGCACTAGAGCTGACATGTGATCTCGACAAAATGCATATTGTGAAAAAACTCTTCTGTGTGTTATTCCTACCATGCAGTCTTCAGGAACCAGGAACTGGATGTGTATGACGCTAACTCTTTGTCGCGCGCAGCTTGCCGCGGAAATCTCGGGCGCGGCTTCATGCAGCCAATCAGCATCGACCAGGCACAGATCCCTCATGTAGCAGCGAGACGTGTGCAGGAGCTCGTTGAACACCACGTATGCCGGTTTGGCCTGGAACAGGACCGACGAGGGATGGATGGACACCGTCTGATGGGTGTCCAGAGCCACTGTAACTGCCGTCCAGATGCAGTTCTGCAGCGTTCATGAACAGACCGTGAGCCAGACAGCGCCGCACGTTAGCCAGGTCTGATAGAGACGATTCCAGCTTCATGTTCAACTGAAGAACAGAAGATCACAGACTTACTTACATGGACACAAATCTGAGAGAGAGAGAGAGAGAGAGAGAGAGAGAGAGAGAGAGAGAGAGAAGAGAGAGAGCAAGAGATAGATGGATGGATAGAATAGATAGATAGAAACAGACAGACAGACAGACAGACAGACAGATGATAGACAGACAGATAGCATGACAGACAGACAGACACAACAGACAGACAGACAATATACAGACAGACAGACAACAGACAGACAGACAGACAGACAGACAGACAGACAGACAATGACAGACAGACAGATAGACAGATAGACAGATAGATAGACAAATAGATAGACATAAATAAATAGATACAGATAGATACAGACAGATAGATAGACAGACAGACATGACAGACAGATAGACAGACATGACAGACATGACAGACACACAGATGACAGACAGACAGACAGATAACATGACAGATGACAGACATAGATGACAGAACATATAGACAGATACAGTACATGACAGATGACAGACATACAGACATGATATACAGACAGACATGACAGACAGACAGACAGACAGACATACAGACAGACATGATATACATACATACATACAGACATACAGATAGATAGATATACATACAGACAGATACAGACATACATAGATATAATACAACAAACATACAGACAGATAGACATACATACATACATAGATACATACATACATACAGATATATACAACAGATAGATAGATAGACAGATACATGACATACATACATACATACATGACAGACAGACAGACAGATAGACAGATATGATAGATATATACAGACAGACAGATAGATATGACAGACATGATAGACAGACATATGATATGACATACAGATAGACATGACAGACATACAGTACAGATAGACATACAGACATGATAGACAGACAGATATGACAGACATGACAGACATATGACAGATAGACAGATAGATAGACAGACAGATGACAGACAGACAGATAGACAGACAGACAGATGACAGACAGATGACAGACATACAGACAGACAGACAGACATACATACAGACAGACATACATACAGACATACATACAGACAGATATACAGATAGACAGACAGACAGACATATGACAGACAGATAGACAGACAGACAGACAGA
Organism: Hybognathus amarus; assembly: GCA_030378365.1. Classification (NCBI taxonomy): domain Eukaryota; kingdom Metazoa; phylum Chordata; class Actinopteri; order Cypriniformes; family Leuciscidae; genus Hybognathus; species Hybognathus amarus. Next base: position 168,964 of record JAQIUQ010005060.1, on the reverse strand, counting down.
CAGACATACAGACAGACAGACAGATAGATAGACAGATAGACAGATAGACAGACAGACAGACAGACAGATAGACATATATATAGATAGATAGACAGATAGACAGACATATGACAGACAGATAGACAGATAGACAGACAGACAGACAGACATACAGACATACAGACATACAGACAGATAGACAGATAAATATACAGACAGACAGACAGACAGACAGACAGACAGACAGATAGATAGACAAATAGACTAGACATATACAGACAGACAGACAGACAGATAGATAGACACAGATACAGATGACAGACAGACAGACAGATGACAGACAGACAGACAGACAGATAGATAGACAGATAGACAGATAGACAGACAGATGACAGACAGACAGACAGACAGACAGATGACAGACAGACAGACAGACAGACAGATAGACAGACAGACAGACAGATGACAGACAGACAGACAGACAGACAGACAGACAGACAGACAGACAGACAGATAGATATACAGACAGACAGACAGACAGACAGACAGATAGATAGACAGATAGACAGACAGACAGACAGATGACAGACAGACAGACAGACAGACAGACAGACAGACAGACAGATAGACAGACAGACAGACAGACAGACAGACAGACAGATAGACAGACAGACAAAGTTCAGTGATGACTGAGAAGGCCCCTAAGGCGAACACATTCTCAAAGTTACGTCTGACACGTGTTTTTGCTCACTGCATGTGTGTGTGTGTGTGTATAACTCTACCTTGATGCAGATGTCTCTCAGCTGCGAACGGACCTCCAGCACCAGCCCCATGTTCCTGCTGTTCACAAAGTTCTCTCAACACCACTCCTGTTATAAAGCACGCAAACACACACATCGAGATATGTCCTGACGCAGAGATAGAGATGCAAACTCACATGCAATGCTATTTATTAAAGCTGCAGTCCTTAGCTTTTTTGGGTTAAAAATACATATTTGAGCAAGTACAAAACCAGCCAGTGTTCAACAGTTCAGTTTTAATGTCACCACTACATTAAACTAATATATTGACTATAATGTATAACAATGCAATGGGGAATATTAGTGTGAAAAGTGGCCTACGTTATTTTAAATATCTAGTCAGTGACAGAGATCAAGCATATATGTCTAAAATAATTCAGTATTTTCAGCTTCAGAATCATGGATATTGTTATTCTGGGGTCTCTATCGTCCTGTGCTTGGAGTTCGAAGACTATTCATTTACACACACAATGTAAAATCAAATTTAGTATTTTAATCAACTGTTAATTTACTGTTAACCTTTTAGAGTATGGCAATAATATCATATCGTGAGTTTAAGTATCGAAATCGTGACGTGTGTATCGTTACATCTCTAGAATAAAGGAAACGTGTGCCTGAAGGATATTACCAAATGAACGGATTTGGCCAGAAAGTGATTTCTGTACCTTGTTCCCGCTGACTTTCCTAAAGCCCCTGTAGATGTTGAGGAGCGTCATGTGGTCGCCCTCGCTGGAGATGAACTTCTTGCGTGCGCGAGGACGGCTTCTCTGCGAGCGGGGGTTGTAGAGGACCGAGTCTGACAGGAGAGGAGCGAGATGATGGTCAGGACCTCCTCAGTGCAGCAGAACTCAGGCGAGATCAGGAGCGTCTATGCACACCGAGAACAATATACAGCATATAAGAGTGTTTATCTACATTTATATTTACGTGAGCACGAGTGCGAGAGCAATTATTGCTGTTGCAGTTCATTTAACGGCCACCGGTGTCGCTAATAAGAAGGATTTCTTAATTCTCCATATAGAGAGCCTAAGCCCCTCCCCTTCCGTTCGACAACCATGGGACCTTATTTCGGAAAAATATTGCATGGTAGTCAATGACGAGAGACAACAATATTTCAGATATTATTTTTGTCAATTTAAAAGATACATTTTTAAGTCAAGACAGTTTGATGTAAAACTGTTGAGGTGTATGACGGTGAAAATACGTAAAGACTACAAACCCCAAAGGCGCACATTTTCTCTTAATGAATGTAGCTAACTTTACTGAAGCTAACGTCTGTCGTTGTTTCTATAGTGTTACGTTATAATCGTAACGTTATGTCTGAGTGTTTTGTACCAGACTGCACTAACACAGAGAAGCGGATCTCACTCGTTGTTGCTTCCTGGGAGATGTAGTTCATTTAATGATTTTCACATAAAACTATCTTTTATGACAAACTGCAACTTTCTTGACTTTCAGAATTATCTTTTAAATTGACAAACATCATATGTGTAATTCAGGGCACAGTTCAGACGGAATAAAAAGGATAAGTTGTCTCTGCATTGACTGACCATACATATTTTTTCTGAAACAAGGTCTCGATGAACCGGAAGCATATCCGGGTGATTCTAACCAAATCCAGATTTAGAAGGTGCCCAGCATCAGAATTTTTAAAATGCCATTTTTTTTTTTCATTTCTCTTTAAAATGCCTATTTTCTTTTTGCACATATAAGATTAGGGTCTGAACTTACTATAACCATTATTTCTAGAAGATTTAAAAAATATTTACTATATTATTATTTACATTTTTAGATGAAGTCCATAAAAAATTATCATTACAGCAACATGACATTATCCTTATATATATGGTATATGTTTCGAGTAATGAGAACTAAAAAGTCGATTGTAGGTACTATGACAAACAAAAATTTTACTTTTATCTGGAGAGAAAAAATAAGAACTGCTTATCTGGTAGGCATCTTGTGTGTCACAGTCAATTATGTCCCTTCCAAAAAAAAATCTTGAAAATTTTAGTTCCTTGAGGACTTAAACAATAATTGAAAATTGTTGCGGAGAATGAGATAATTGGTCTTGGACACATTTATATTCCTTATTATCGCCACTACATTTACCAATGATCACCAAATACCACATGTTTCTTTATTGTAAATATTTATAGTATAACATGCACTGAAGTTTTTTTATTTTTTATGTTTTTTAATTATAAATATTTTCATCTCAAAGAACCCAAATCCAGTCATGGACACGTTGCGATTAATGAGAAATTTCCCCTTAAATGTGGAAAAAACAACAAAATTGGTATGACACCTCATAAGTCTAATTTTGTGAGAATCACCCATCCGCATCTTTCAAGTGAAGCCATTTTTATTTGAATGCATTATCAATTAAAACATTTTTTTTTACAAAAAAGAGAAGAAACAACAAAATCACTTTGCATTATCTAATATCAAGTGACTGAGTATTTCTTACTTTGGAGAAGCAAGGCTCTAGAGGGAAACAGGCCATCTTCTTGCCCAGGGGTGTTAACGACACCTGGTCATCTTTCCTCTCGACGGCCCCGAGGATACTGAGCTGATCCACGGCCGTCCGCATCGACTCTGCACACACACAGGGAAAACATCTTTAACAGAACAAACTGCACATGAAAGCTGACTGTATTATTAAAGCAACCATTGCGTCCTATCATCATTATTAGTGAACATTACTATTCATTATTGAACATTTGTGTCGTTTTGTTGTTGCTGTTTTTATTATAGCAACAACCTGGGGAAGGTCATATATTACTGCAGACTACGGTTTGTGAGTTGAGGAAAAGCTAAAAATTAAGGCTGGGCAATCAATTAATCGAATTAATCGCATCCAAAATAAAAGTTTGTGTTTATATAATATATGTGTGTGTAGTGTGTATAATTATTTTGTATATATAAATACACACACATGCATGTTTATATTTAATAAATATTCGCATGTATATACTTTATATATATTTATACATAATTAATATTATATGTAAATATAAATATTTGATTTATTAATAACACATTTTTCTTAAATATATACATGCATGTGTTTGTATTTATATATACAAAATAATTATACACACTACACACACATATATTATATAAACACAAACTTTTATTCTAGATGCGATTAATCACAATTAATCGTTGCCCAGCCCTTCTAAAATGTTTTATATATATATATATATATATATATATATATATATATATATATATATATATATATATATATATATATATATATATATATATATATATATATATATATATAATAAAATATAAAAATAATCAAAAATCAAGCAGTTACTAAAAAAAATTATATTTTATTTGTTTACCTAAAAATCACTAACAGAAATCAGAGAACTGTGAATGTTTTGATAAATCATTTGAAATAATAACTTAAATTCTCAAGTGGACTTGGGCTGAGAAAAAAGTTTGGGATTTCACTACATTGCAAAAAAAATGGTGTTCTTGCTATGAATTTTTGTTTTGTTTTCTAGTACATGACATTACATTAAGAATAAGATATGTTTACTTGAGAAGGAAATTACTTAAGATATTAAGTCTGATCAAAGTGAGTTTATGCTTAAAGTAGAACAAATATATATATTCTTTATCTCATTGGCAGATTTATTTTTTCCTATTTTAAACTCAAAACTCACTTCATTCTGATCAATGTTTTAGAAAACAAGATTTTACTTCTCAAGTTAATGTATCTTGATTCAAGAATGTTTAGGTATTTCTTCCAGAAACAAGATAAAGAAAATTATTATTTCAGTGTATGGTATAACATGTTGAAGAGTTCATACCAGGCGACGGTTTAGACATGAAGTCGAAGTTGAGAACATCAGGAACGCCCAGAGCGAGCAGCTGCAGAACGACACTGGCCAGATTACACCTACAGAGACATTAATAATCATAATACTGAACACAGAACATATCAATGAACAGCCAACTTGCCTTAGTGTGCAGCGACATTCACACCACCTTAAAAACAGTATTGCAGAAACTAAGAAGAAAAATTATTTTTAAAATGAGTATTTTTCAGAAAAGAGAAAAGATTCAAATTAACAATACAAATTATGTATTGCTTTAAAAAATAGTATAATATACCATAGTGTATATATATATCTATATATATATATATATATATATATTTATTTATTTATTTTGATAAATAATATAGCATAATATATATTTATATTTTTTAGGAAAAGAAGTATAATTTAAGAAAATATGTATCATTAGAGAATTTTTTATTTATTTTATTTATTTCAATTAATCTTAAAAAACATTTTTTAAGATTAATAGTGATTAATCACATCCAAAATAAAAGTTTCTGTTTACATAATATATGTGTGTTTGCTGTGTATAATTATTTTGTATATACTGTATATGAATGCATGTATGCATGTGTCTTATTTTACCCAAAATGCATTGCAGTGTAGCCCTACTTTAGATAGTGAGAGTCTTAAATGCTTTGTGCAACGGTCTGATTTAAATCTGAAGTCTGAGAGCTATGAGTCTATGAGCCATAGTCAAAGTCTATCTTTGTGACAGCGGGCCCTGAGTGTTATACCTCTGGATCTCCGGCACGGTCATGTTGGCGAGGTTGTCGAACTCGTCTTCAGTGTAGAGACGGTAGCATGACCCGGCCTCTTCTCTGCCGGCTTCGAACCGGCCCGCTGCCACGCCTGGGCTTTAGACACTCGCTGCACGGCCAGCACCTCCAGACCACTCTCTGATTCACAACATTTCATGGATTATTTAATGTCTGATACACGGAAACACCAGGACATCAGCACTCCCCAACTTTACAACTTTCATCTGCCATTAAAAAGTTGCAACCATGATTGACACGGAGAATCATGCAAACATGATTGACACAGAAAAAATTTGGCACTCGGTGTGCAGGGACTTGGAGAGGAGGCTTGAGAGTTTCACCTGGATTGTAGCGTTTGGCCTTCACCATCCCCGTGTCTATGACGTATTTGATGCCGGAGATGGTGATGGACGTTTCTGCGATGTTTGTGGAGAGAATCACTTTCCTGGATCCTGTGTAACGATCACAGAAAGGAGTGTGAGTGAGTGGAAGTGGGTGCTCAGCATCAGGTGTGTCGTGGTGTTTGGGGTCGTGACCTTTGGCGCGGGCTGAAAGACCCGGAGCTGTTGGGTGGGCGGCAGCGAGGCGCACAGGGGACGACCGTCATCGGTGCACAGGTCTCAGGAAGGTGTTTGGATATGTCCCGACAGGTGCGCGCCAACCGCTTCAATCTCCTCCTGACCCGTCATGAACACCAGGATATCATGGGACGGAGGAGCTTCCTTTAAGAGAATAAGTAACATTTAAAGACATTATTTTTATTTATTTTTAATTTTTTTAAGAAATAAGTAGTTAATTTAAAAAAAAAATAGAAAATACTTAAATAAAACTTCTTTTAAAGACAAATATATTGTGTTATTTAAAAAAAAAACAAGTAGTTTTCTTAAGACAATAAATATTGTTATATTTATCATAAAAAAGTATTATTTGTTAATGAAAAAAGTATAATTTGTAAAGAAAATAAATATTTGATGATTTTTTAAAAATTATATTTTTAATAGAAAAATATATTTTTTTTTTTTAAATAAACTTTTACCATTTTTAAATAGGTTTTTTTTTTAGAAAATAAGTATAAGGTTTTAGGAAAAATATAATTTTAATGGAAAATGTTTTTATTTTCTTAATTTTATTCTTATTTTTTTAGAAAATAAATACTTTAACATTTTCTAAAGTAAAAAAAAATTGGAAAAAAAATATATATATATATATATATATTTTTAGGATATATATATATATATATTTTTAAAGAAATTTAAGTGTCATTTATAAAAAAAGTTGTTTTTTTAAATAAAATAAGTATATTTTTATTTTAAATAAAGCACCCTTTTTCAAGAAAATAAATATCCTTTTTTGCACTTAGTAAAATCCAGAACTGCATTTTACTAAGAAAGCTAAGAAAAAACTAAAAAACCTGCTGTGAACGGAACGCAGTCATCAGTCAACAAATCATACATTTGCCTCTTCTGTGTGTGTGTGGACTGACCTGGTGAATCTGAAATATTGAGACCAGCGCTGCCTGGAGATAGTCGGACTGAGGCTGTTTGGTGTAGTAGATCTGAATGGGATGCTGTCGGCCCTCCAGATACAGAACGGGTGATTTATTGAAGTACTGAGAGAACAGATCCACGTCCATGGTGGCAGACATCACAAACACCTGCAGATACACAGCCTTCATTCACTGACGCAGCAGAACAACAGCTGAGATGCTCTCAGCAAGTGTTTGGTTTTCTGTCAGCTGAGTGTGAGAATCAACACACAACCTAACAGCATATCTGCAGTGTAGAGCAGTGCACACCGCATCGAGCAGACGCACACACACTTCGTCTGGTTTTGTCGGATCAAGTGTGTTGCCACTAGTCTGTCAGAGCTTGTTTTTAGAATTAAAATGTCTGAGAAGTGCCAATCAGAATTTAGAATGCATGATGTCATAACTGTCTGTTACTATTTGAATGCTGAACATTCCATGAGAGCTTTTCAAATTTAAATGCTACTTTTAGTTTAAAAAAAAAGTCAGTAGTCCATTAAAACATGGATGTTGAACGCAGTGTAAAGCACGAGTCTTTTCTTCCACTTTAATACAAGTAATAAAACATGCATGAACATCAAAAGGTTTGTTGAAAGATACAGTATAACTTACAGAAATGTATCATATCACATGTAACCACTCAGTGTTTCAACCGCAGAAAAACGTCAATAAAACAGCTTGTGAACAATGTCACTTAATGTTACATTTACCTCAGGAAGGCTATCCAATGTTCACAGTTCATTAGTTATCAATAAATAAACACTAGAGAGAAGATTATTAACTGGTAATTATATATTGTTTATGGAAACTAGCTTATGTGTATCTGAAATATAATAGCAGGTGAATATAAAAGTTTGGGCTCTTATCCTCTAATATAATTTTACATTTACATTTATTCATTTAGCAGAGGCTTTTATCCAAATGAGGAGAGCAATAGAAGCAGTTAAACTAACAGCAGGGCAAAAATATTGCCAATTATTTTTTTTTTAGAGAAGAGAAAGAAAGTGTTTGTATCAATGAACCAAGTGTTGCCGAAACGATGGATGTACCAAATGAGAGGGTTTCCAGTATAGTTTACAGAGGTTTTATTTTACTCAAAAAAAAAATAAATAAAATCAAAAATAATCACGCAACTTGTCTTTCAGAATCGCCCAATTGTCTCGTACCTTCAGAGGTATTTTGTTGTGTTCTGTGCGTTTGCGCTGGGCGGCCTTCACCACGCCGAACAGGACATCAGTGTGAACGGTGCGCTCGTGAGCTTCGTCCAGGATCACCACGGTGTAGCGCAGTAACAGCGGATCCCCGATCGCCTCTCGCAACAACATCCCGTCCGTCATGAACTTCAGCTTGGTCTCCGACGCACGTGACGTCTTCAAAGCGCACCGTATAGCCGACCTGAGGAAGAGGACACGCAAAGACAGAGCTTTATACACGCAACCTTACAGTATAAACATCAAATAAAGCACATCGAGTCGGTTCAGTGTTGATTCAGTTCGGGTCAATCACTGTGTGAGTTCATCGATTCTGAAACAGGTTCACTCCAGCTATACACAGCTCTACAGAAGATACACTGGAAATATGGTTTGGACAGTACAATTGTGTTTATTGTAATATATTGTAAAAATGTAATTTATTTCTGTGATCAAAGCTGATTTTTCAGCATCATAACTCTACAGTGTCACATGATCCATCAGAAATCACTCTAATATGAGGATTTGATGCTCAGGTAACGTATATGTTCATATCTTTGTGGAAACTGCGATACATTTTGTCCAGGATTATTGGATGAATAGACAGCATTTATTTGAATATAAACATTATAAATGTCTTTACTGTCACTTTAAACAATTTGATGCATCATTTTTGAATTTGAAATAAACTGTTGTCAACATTGATAATAATCATAAATGTTTCTTGAGCATCAGATCCTCATATTAGAGTGATTTTTGAAGGATCATGTGACACTGAAGACTGGAGTAATGATGCTGACAATTCACAGGAACAAATTACACTTACTGTATAATTCACATAGAAATTTAAGAATAATATTTCACAATTTTACAGTTTTTTACTGTATTTTTCAGTAGAAGAGACTTCATTCAAATACATTAAAACATCTTAATTTTCCAAGTTTTTGACTGCCGGTGTAAAGGTGTCGTTATTAATTTAGGATGATGCAAATAAAGAACGTGGACTTTAACCCTAAAAACTGTATTCTGGAAAATGTGGGCAAAATAGTTTTGATTTATTTTAAAAAAATACTTCCCTTGATCTGAGCGCTACCATACTTAGCTATTTTTCCTAAGTTTGCCTCCTGAACACACAATTTTTTTTTTACTCAAAAAAAAATTATAATAATAATAAATCAAAAAAACTCTGTAATCTTGTATTTGGGTCAGAAATGGGCACCCATAGAAATGAATGGGAAAAACTATAATTTAGAGCATTCTAAAATAAGCCAAAATAGTCTTTAGGTTTTAGCTCTAAGAACTTATTGGAATGATATTTTATTGTAGTTAAAATAATAAAACATAAAAATAAGCATAATTTACATTTGAAGTAAATAAATTCAAAAATACCCTCAAACTAAAAAAAAAAAAAAAAAAATCACCATAAATGGATAGACAAAACTTTATCGAAGACAGTGATATAACATTTATAATAAATAAAAACTAGGATCACACCTGAGTCCTCTGTTACTCTGTTACTCTGTCCTCTGCACATTTGTCCACAATTACAGGATTAAGGGCTATAAAGTGAATACAGTTTGAGGGCTACTTGAAAAACTTTGAAAACGCACCAGTTTGCCCAGCTGGACTCTCTTCTCCTCGGCCACTCTTCCAGCCAGTGATATGGCGGCGACCCGGCGGGGTTGTGTGATGGCAATGATGCCCTGTCGCCCGATGCCCGCCTCATACAGGTACTGCGGTATCTGTGTGGTTTTACCGGAGCCCGTCTCACCTGCAACAGGAAAGTGTCATGTGGGCACTTCTTTTGATAAAATAGCAAGGATGGAAAAATATCTTCGCAAATACAGAAAAATGACGACTTGAGTTTGGCCACTAGAAAATAAAAACATGAAGCGACTCAATAAAATGCTTTTGTATGGTTTAGGATGTTTACATTTATATTTATGCATATTGCAGATGCTTTTATCTAAATCAACATACACTGCATTGAAGGTGTACATTTTATTTTAGGTATACAAAATTACATCAAAATTAAAGAATCGAGAATCTGAACCCCTGACGTTGGTGTTGCTCTACTGGTTTGGTTACAGGTGATGTAATTAGAAAGTCCCTCATCTCATAAACATACATGCATTATTTGCAAAGAATTAAAGAATGAACAAAAAAAGTTATTTTGCATTATACAAAGTTTGTTTCATATGAAAAACCTAAATAAAAAACAACAACAAAACACACAAAAAAGGGGTTTTCAACATTAAGAATGCTACAATAAGGAAACGTCCCTTCTAAAATATATTTTGGTTGAACTTTAGTTAATTACTACTGTGGTGTATTGCATTCACTTGAAGAAAAAAATCTACTCTGTTTTTCTGAATTAGCGAGTTAAATTTTCATGAGAAATTTTTTTTGCTCTGTTTTTCTGAATTAATGAGTTAATTTTTCATGAGAAAAAAAGTTTTGCTCTGTTTTTCTGAATTAACGACTTAATTTTTCATTAGAAAAAGTTTTTGCTCTGTTTTTCTGAATTAATCGACTTAATTTTTCATGAGAAAAAAAGTTTTTGCTCTGTTTTTCTGAATTAACGACTTAATTTTTCATAAGAAAATTTTTTCATTTCGAAAAACAGAGCAAAAAAAATTCTCATGAAAAATTAACTCATTAATTCAGAAAAACAGAGCAAAAAAATTTCTCATGAAAAATTAACTCGTTAATTCAGAAAAACAGACCAAAAACTTTTTTCTCATGAAAAATTAACTCATTAATTCAGAAAATCAGAGCAAAAAAAATTTTTCTCATGAAAAATTAACTCGTTAATTCAGAAAAACAGAGCAAAAAAAATTTCTAATGAAAAATTAACTCGTTAATTCAGAAAAACAGAATAGATTTTTTTTCTTCAAGTGAATGCAATACGCCACCGTAAATTACACCATGGTACTTTGAATAATTGAATATGATATGAATATTGAATACCATGAATAATTACAACTGACGCAATACATGTCAAAACATATATGGTATTACCATGGTATATGTCCAAAATGCATCATAATACCACTGTGTACATGTCCAAAATGCATGGTATTACCATGGTACGTTTACAAAATGCATGGTATTGTCATAGTAGGTGTACAAAATTATTTAGTATTACCATGGTAATACTATACCATGTCCAAAATTATGATTTTACTATGGTGCATGTCCAAAAATGTACTGTATTACCATGGTACGTGCCCAAAATGCATAGTATTATCATGGTACATGTGCAAAATGCATGATATTACAATGGTAAATATACCCAATTCTTGGGATTACTATACATGTCGTTTGTACGCATGTATAGTATTGTACATTACTATGGTACCTATCCACTACTTCAAAGTATTAACATGTACATGTCTAACATGCATAATATTCCCATGGTATATGGACAAATGCATGGTATTTCCATTGCACATGTCCAAAATCATTGTATTACCAGCCATATGTCCAAAAAGTTGACAATACATGTAAAACATACATAGCATTACCACGGTATTATACTGTGTGAATACTGACAGCTATATTTATACTGTCAGCTTACAGACACGCATGAGTTCTTACCGATGAACACAGCATTGTGCAGTTGTCGGAGCTGGTTGATCACCTGTGTCCTGCTCGGGTAAATGGGCAACTGTCTCCTCTGAGCGTCCACGCTGACGGGCGCGTGTCCCGCTCTGGGCAACAGCATGCCGGGCTTCTTATCCAGGCGGAAGAAGGGAGAGCCCGGCTTAAATCTCTTCGCCGGAGGAGGGTCGGGGTCGTGGGGCATGATCTGCAGGAGACGCGCAGCACTGGGAATCCGTCTCACTCACCGAGAAGGGCTGATAAAGAGAGAAAGAAGAAAGGAGGACAGCAGACGAGTCTCGCGCTGCAGTTGTTTACATCATCCGCTCGCTCATGTGGCTCACACATTCTGACGCGCGCTGATGACGTCGCCGCGCCTCATGGCGCATATCTCACAAAAAAAAAAAATATTTGCATGTCTCACAACCATTTCATGTACATTTTCTCTAACTTTACCCAAATTAAATAATTGTCTTAGTGGCTTCAACTACTTAATTAAGACAGAATTAACAACAAAAAAGTGAAAAATGTGTGAAAGTGTTTGACAATCTGTTGAGTGATACATAACTTGCTGTCTTTATTTTATTCTGTCATCCACTGCTAACTTACCTCATTGTTGTAAATGTTCACTTATCCGTATATTTGTTATTTGGTTGTTTATCAGCAAAAAACAATAATTTTAATGTTTATATTTTTTATCCTTAGATATGCCTCATGTGGTTACGGTTTCAGATAAGATAGTATGACTTTATTTGGAGAAAAAGGCCGCGTTTTATAGGCAGTTCAGTCCCAACACATACTAAACAATGCCATGCTAATTAAATTAAATCCGAAAAATCTGAGAAATATTGTTTTTAAAGAATTAATGTCGCCCATTTCAACTGCACAGTGAACTACATGTGTATTGACCAATCCGCGCACAGATACGCTCTCCTACGACATTCTGATTGGATGTCCGACTTGTACTAATATTCTGCCGCTTCCTACAACGGTCTCTTTCTTTCACGCGTCCCTACAGTGAGGTGAGTTGTAGTCCGGCCTTCTGCCACTTATAATTTTTTACGATACCCGTGTGATCATACGTGTTGTAAATATGTAATAAATGTGTTACGATGCATAAGGATATATAATTTTTATTCGATATGTATAATTATTGTCGTTTGAGGAAAAGGTTAGCTTTAGCCTATTAGCTTAGGCCTTTGCGCCACGTGAGATAAGACGTGAAACGTTTTATGCTTATTTCTTGTTCTAGATTGTTTCGATTATAGAGGTGGATAATGCTTATATATATATATATATATATATATATATATATATATATATATATATATATATATATATATGCATATATATATATATATATACATACATACATATATATACATATATAATATATAAACCGTACGTAGAGCTCAAAATGAACTACAGCAGGTCATCTACAGATCAGCTGTGTCAGTGCTGATTGGTCGTTCCCCCTGCTGAAATAAAACTGGTTCCTACTATTCCTGTCTGTCATGTTTCCCACGACCTGCAGGGACGCTTGGTCTCAGACATTCTTTTATTATTAAATTAAGGCTCATAGTAATCAAATCATTTTAAGGTTAATGCCACAAGTGTTTCCTTGTATAACTTTTGATTTGGTTTTTTAGCACTTAAGACAACGTTGTCTAAATGGTTTTCATTCTGTTTCTCAGATTTTTCAACCTTGTCTTTAAACCGGCTGTTCACCGATCCTTGGAAGCACTGCAAAGATGCCCAGGGAAGACAGGGCCACGTGGAAGTCCAATTACTTTCTGAAAATCATCGTAAGTTATCAGCGTTTTTATTGCATGACGTACAGCAGGTCATCTACAGATCAGCTGTGTCAGTGCTGATTGGTCGTTCCCCCTGCTAAAATAAAACTGTTTCCTACTATCCCTGAGTGTTTGCATCCCACAGCTCACAGGGACGCTTGGTCTCAGACATGTTTTAATCGTGACCCCGTCGGGTTCAGCCGTTTCTGATGGTGTTTCTCCATGTGTGCAGCAACTGCTGGATGACTACCCGAAGTGCTTCATCGTGGGCGCGGACAATGTCGGCTCCAAGCAGATGCAGACCATCCGTCTGTCCCTGCGGGGCAAGGCTGTCGTGCTCATGGGTAAAAACACCATGATGCGTAAGGCCATCCGTGGCCACCTGGAGAACAACCCGGCTCTGGAGAGGTGCGTGTCAGTCTGGGCACAAGGATGATCCACGGTAGAAAATTAGGGCTTTTAAAGTTCTCATAAATTAAACACTCATAGGACAGGAATTGACTACAAATCCCATGGATGTTAATCCTCCATCAAAAGTGAGGAACAAATCTAATTTAAAATGTTAATGCACAAGGCAACTGAACTTTCCTGATGAGTTAAGAAAAAATAACTGCACTTTCTTAAGCACATTTATTACATATTTAAAGGTGCATTGCGGAGCATCCCAAAGCTATTCTGAACAAACTGCCATTTATAAAGGGATTCATTCAAGAACTTTATTTGCACATGCCAACATTATTATTTTAATCATTCATAGTGACATTTTGGAAACATTTTATTGTACATTCACGTTTCGGCACGTCTTTATAAACGAGGCCAAGGTCAAACATTTTAATCACTAGAAATTTCTGTTTCTAATCTGATAAATCCCCTTTAATATTAATGTAAGATTTGAAACGTAGTCGTTCGTGTAGCGTGATTAATACAGTACTGATGAATACGGTTCTGCAGGTCTAGTTACAGACTGGCTGTGTCGGTGCCTGTTTGTCGTTCCCCTGCACAAATAAACATGTTTCCTACTATCCCTGAGTGTCTGCATCCCACGGCTCACAGGGACGCTTGGTTTCAGACATTCTGTGTTCGCTGCATGTATTTGGGGTTCAGTTTTAATTCTTCCGGTGTTTTTGCAGGCTGCTTCCCACATCCGTGGGAATGTCTGGCTTCGTCTTCACAAAGGAGGATCTGCCTGAGGTCAGGGACCTGCTTCTGCAAAACAAAGTGAGTATGAGTGTTGAGTGACTGAGTTCAGGGCATGAACGTGTCTTCTGGTGTAACTCGTGTGACGTCTGGTCTTAGGTGCCCGCTGCTGCCCGTGCCGGTGCCATCGCCCCCTGTGAGGTCACCGTCCCGGCCCAGAACACCGGGCTCGGTCCTGAGAAGACCTCCTTCTTCCAGGCTTTGGGAATCACCACCAAGATCTCCAGAGGAACCATTGAAATCTTGGTGAGGAGGATTATCTTTTTTTTATGTAATCAATCACACCCCATTTCAGCACTTTGTGTGGCTTTTCTTTTCTATAAAACTCTAGTTTTTAAGGTTTCTTGTAAGTGCACTATAACATGGTGGATCTTTTATATTTTTTATAGTGTGTTTATTTTAATTAGTTCGAAGTAAATCCACAAGAAGTCACTATTAAAAAGTCTATTTAAAAATGATAAAACATGATTTCCAAATATAGTTGAGCAATCATGTTTAATAATTGAACTTCAGTAGTGTATGGTAGGGATGCTGGATTACGGCTAATCTTATTCCTAATTAAACACCATTATTGGTGGCCGACGCAATCTGTCTTCATGATAGGAGTAATTTTAAGTATCGGTGAAATTTCACAATTATCAATACTTCAGAAAAAACTAATACTAGCTTAACTAATGTAAGGAAAAGGTCCTCAAAATTACACTAGACAAGTAAATCATCTGCAATGCAAAGTAATTGCAAACAAAATGGACAAGTACAACAGAACGAATATACAAATTAAATAATGCTTTTTGTACCAAAAAATAAATCTAATGTAAAATAAAACTGCAGTCTTGCTTGTGTACATTAAATATTATCCTAATATTTATTAAAGTTCTTCAATCACTTTATTTATTTTTCTCGTCATGTTTCTCATTGAATGTCTGTATCCAGTATATTAGACTGTCATATTTGATTTACTTCTAATACTTTTCATGAACTAACTGACCTGTTCCGCCCGCAGAGCGACGTTCAACTGATCAAACCTGGAGACAAGGTGGGTGCCAGTGAGGCCACGCTGCTCAACATGCTGAACATCTCGCCCTTCTCCTACGGGCCGATCATCCAGCAGGTGTATGATAACGGCAGCGTCTACAGCCCAGAGGTGCTGGACATCACTGAAGATGCCCTGCACAAGAGGTTCCTGGAGGTTCGTGCACTTAAACTACCGTTATTAAGCGTAAACATGCAGGTCTAGTTACGGACTGGCTGTGTCGGTGCCTGTTTGTCGTTCCCCCTGCACAAATCAACATGTTTCCTACTATCCCTGAGTGTCTGCATCCCACGGCTCACAGGGACGCTTGGTTTCAGACACGTTTTTCTTTTTTATATCGGGTTGCATCAATCTGTTGAGCTTGTTAAACACTCACTAACTTGTTGACCGTTTTCCTTTCAGGGTGTGAGGAACATCGCCAGTGTGTGTCTGCAGATCGGCTACCCCACGCTCGCCTCCATCCCTCACTCCATCATCAATACTTACAAGAGGGTCCTGGCTGTCGCTGTGGAGACTGACTACTCCTTCCCCATGGCCGAGAAGGTACGACTCCGCTCTTTTACTTGGGTAGTGCAACTGCATAGAAAAAAAATTACAAGCATAGATGAATACAACAGATCAGGTTAACATAACTATTTCAGTACTGACATTGAATCAAATGTAAAATAACACAGCGTAGTCTTTGATGTATAAATTGATTCATATAATTAATATGGTTTATCTTTGTTAAAGCTACAAAAGTGTTTCTCTTTTTGTTTGAACTTCTCAAGGTCACTTTGCAGCATAAGATCAAATCAAACAATATCACTAATCTATTCTAGACAAAATGCCTTTTATAAAGATTCATTCAGGTGTTTTATTTTTTTATTTTTTTTTACATGCCAATTTCTTTTTCTTGAAGTCATTCATAGGCACATTTTGGACGCGTTTTGTCTTACTGTTCACATTTCCGGATCATCTTATGCACGTCTTTATAAATGATGACCCAGGTTTTCAGAGTTTTGAAGTGTATAAAATCTAGTCACATTTGAATCCCTAGAATTGCTGTTTCTAATCTGCAATCTCTACTTAATGATAAATCACCTTTAATATTGATCATATTGATTTGAAACATGTAGTCGTTTGTGTAGCGTGATAATACAGTACTGATGAATACAGTTCTGCAGGTCTAGTTACGGACTGGCTGTGTCGGTGCCAGTTTGTCGTTCCCCCTGCACAAATAAACATGTTTCCTACTATCCCTGAGTGTCTGCATCCCACGGCTCACAGGGACGCTTGGTTTCAGACATTCTGTGTTCGCTGCATGTATTGAGTTTTAAATGAGTTAATTAATCCTGTGTTTTAAATATGCAGGCTGCTTTACTTTTACTCTTTTTGTTTAACTTTGCTCTGGGTATATTGGGCTGCTGTCACTTTAAGACGAATGCACTATCACATGTGTTCGGAACCGGGGGGGGGGGGGTGCAGATGTAGTGCAGATGCACATATCGTGATATCGACGCATGTGGATTTGTTTGTTTTTAGGAATCAGGCTCTGAGTTAAGTAGTCCTCGTAATGCACGACTTTTAATTAATTTATTTGTACCTTCAGGTGAAGGCCTTCCTGGCCAATCCCACCGCTTCGCGGTCGCGGCTCCTGCTGCTGCTGTTGCAGTGGAGAAAACCGCGGCTCCTGCTAAAGTGGAGGCGGCCAAGGAGGAGTCCGAGGAGTCTGATGAGGACATGGGCTTCGGCCTGTTCGATTAAACTCATGAATGAACCTCATGTCAGTTTAACTCCAATAAAACATCTGGAAACAGCCGTTGTGACTCTGTGTCTTTGGGTTTGTGTGTAGAAATATTGTATTGATGCTTATTTTAATTACTCTAAAAGTTCTTTACTTTAAGTCTGCAGGAAGCTTTAATAGGTACTTAATGAATAGTTAACAATTCTGTTGCATGTCATTACAAAAATCATTTTAATGAACTTAATTCATAGTGCCAAAATGTCAATCTATTTTACTTGGTTCAAAAAGTTATGAATGAAAAACCCTGGATGCTAACAAAATTAATTTACACTAGGATTTTTACTGTAGAAATATTGTAAGGCAGAAACATTTCTATTCTTGATCATTTCTAAACTATTTCCTCAAATAGATAACATATTTGGGCCTATTATTGTAATACTCTGCCACCTCATGCATGAACTTCAGCTCCAGAGTCACGTCATGAGCATTTTACTGTTTCATTTGATAAAAAACTACCGTAATAAACAGTCTTCACAGCAACCTATCCAAAAGTACAGTAGAATTTAGCTATGTCCCAATGTATTAATAATACTAAATGCTAATAATAAAAAATTTAGCTACACCTCAATGTATTAATAAACACTAATAATAAAAATGTAAGGAATAATCAAAAAAGATTCTCTATGTTGTGCAGCACTTTGTTTGATAATTTTTATTTTATTTCATATGAATAAAAGATACATTGTTTTATGCCTTCAGTTAATAGAAATATTTTTTTAATGACTAATTTGTGTTTATGAATTAGACATACTTTTTGATGATTAAAATTTAATCAAACCATTAAAATAAAATTCAGAAATCTTAAAACAGAAAAAACGTATTTCATAGGGCCCTAAACGTTTAATTAAAATTTTTGTTAAACTTTTAATTATGTTAAGCATGCTTTCATTGGTTGACTAAAAGTGAAAAGGGAAAAAGCAGAATCCCACAAGGCTACACAACCGCTCTTTTCAGATTCAGAATTGCACTCTGCAAATGAATCTCATTTTGCTGGAGCAGTGTTTGTCATTTAGTTTCCCATATATAAATTGTCCACAATCCTCTCCTTCCTCTCCCAGACCGTGTTCTGTCCAGTCATCCGGCTGCCGGAATTCCAGTGTCTGTGAATGATGACAATCAACAAATGTCACACCATTTCATCTGCAAATACAACTTTTTGGCACCCCATCCGATCTAAAGTTCATTTTACATATGCATTTAATCCCAACACCACTACCAACAACAAATATTTTAAACATGAAATTTTTGTTAAATGCAAGATGCATTTTCTTGACAAGCAAAAGCTTGAAATACAATTTATTTTGAATAAAGCTGCTTCGTTTCGTTTTCATGATTATAATGAGCAATAATTGGAACATACATACATTGGAACATAAAGCGTGGCCATTTCTGACTTTGACCTTTACAAACACGGTCTGTTTTGCTGCTTGATTTTGCAAACTGGTATTTTTTTTATCACATTATTTTAATTACCATAATCATTAACACATTGGTTTCTACTTCAATTAGTTGTACCATGTAATGCCCTTTGTTATTTTAATTTTTTTTTGAGAACATATAATCAAACATGTCAGGGGTATATAAAAAACAAAAATAATTATTATGTATTAATTGTAAATATTGATGCTAACATCACTATGATCAAGGAAAAGGGTGTCTGGTCGATTGTTCATCTATTAGATAATTATGGTAACTTCTTAACATATGATGTCTCCATCAAGAAATACGATTTGATGTGCTCTGAGAGGCAATTAAAAACTGTAATTCAGGCAATCCCACAAGCTCTGATCACTTTAGTAAAAGGCTCAATGGTTATTCCTAGAGAGCCCACTTTAACCATAGATGCATATCATTTCTTAGATACAAATAAATGTAATAATACATTTTTTAGAAATGTTCTCACTTCGATCTGCTTCCCCTCACCATTCAAGAGAAAACGTATCTTCGAGAAATTCACCAGCAGTTGTTTAGTGAAGATAAGAACCAGTTACCTTTCTTTTCCTATTTCACGGAAGGTAAAAGAAGTTCACTTCAAAGTGATGAATGAGATTTATCCATGTAATAACTTCTTGCATCAAAGATTTAATATGGATGTGAATGTTTGTACTTTCTGTAATTCTGACATTGAAACTGCAGAACATCTCTTCTTCTCTTATAGTGTAACCCAGGCCTTCTGGGATGCTTTCCAGTATTGGATCATGTATGATACACAAAATATTCCAAATTTAACATATGAATACATTAAATTTGGACTTCAAATGGAGAACAGAAAAACTGA
The DNA here is from genome assembly GCA_030378365.1 of Hybognathus amarus. Lineage (NCBI taxonomy): Eukaryota > Metazoa > Chordata > Actinopteri > Cypriniformes > Leuciscidae > Hybognathus > Hybognathus amarus. The sequence continues at coordinate 149,156 of JAQIUQ010005060.1, read as the reverse complement.
GTTTGGAGTTAATAATCTGATTTTAATGGCCAAATATTTCATACATAAATGTCGATTTCTAAAAACATCCCCTGTTTTTAATGCCTTTCTAAATGATATAATTCTGTATAAACAATCCCTGAAAAAAGCCCTAATTTTTCATGAATACTTATGCAAACTTATTTCCTAGTGTCTACTGCTGAGTCTCTTGGTTTCCTTTTTATTATTTTTTTTTTATTTGTTTTGTTTTCTATTCTATTTATTTATTTTATTTTTACAATGTTGTACTCCATGTTCAATTCATGTTGTAAGATTGACTGAATATGATTGTGATATGCCTTTTTGTATGTTTGATATACGATTCAATAATAAAAAAAAACATCGCTATGATCAGATCATATTCATCTAAATGTCGCTCTTAGCAGTGGACAGCGTAAATCGTCGTTAAACGTAAATCACTGCTAAGGTATTTCCAGACGTTTTACTTTTAAGTAAAATAGCCTGTTTGTTATTTCTGTCTGAGCGGACAAACCATTTGAAAGACAGGTGCTCCTGAAGCTCAGTGATCTGCACATGTAGTCATGTTTTTATGAATATAAGTGAATAATGCATGATTCAGCTCACTCTTTGTTCATAGTGTAAGGAGTGTCATCTGCCCATTTCCACTGGCCTGTGTTCTGATCCGTTAGACTTGACCCAGTAGTACTTGGGTATGGTATGCTTGTTTAGAAATGCCTAGGGGGAAGATGAGAAGCTGATTTAAAAAAAAAAGTTAAATCAAAATAAATCAAAATGCTATAGGCCTACTATGCTGCATCCATGACTTACGTTACACACCCACTCCTCGTCGTCTTCTTCTATTTTGAGGAGTGAAGCGTCCTGTGCTTTGCAGTAATCTCGTGCCTCAGTCCAGCTGAGTTCATTATCGGAGAACAAGAAACAGCTGCTTTTGTGCCATATCCAGCCAGATTTACAGGTTACAGGGACGTCTGCGTAGAGAGAGAGAGAACAGATACAAAATAAGAGCAAATTTAAAGGGTCAGTTCACCGAAAATGAAAGGCCGGTCTTTACAACAACAAAATAAATCACACTCATGTCATTCCAAACCCTTAAGACTTTCATTAATTTTCAGAACACAAATGAAGATGTTTTTAATGAAATCTGAGAGATTTGTTTCCCTCCATTGACAGTCTATGCAGCTACAACTTTCAAGGCACAGAAAGGTACACTGTAAAAAAAAAATTGTTATTTAAAAATATTTGTTAAATAAAAATGTTTGTTATCACAACATTTTTTTCTTTTGTCAAATCAACTTAAATAATTTATTTAGTTCAGATAACTTATTATTTTGAGCAGGGGAGTTTCTAGGTTTTAAAAACATCAGGGGCTGAACCCAAACATCAGGGGCTGGGGTGGGAATAAGATAACATGATTCAATACAGAGAATAATGTATATTGCAGGCCTATTCAGGGGCAGACTGGTTAAGAAAAAAACATCCCCTGGCACTATAACCACACCAGCCCACATTACCACACAGTCACACACATGCAAAGGTGAGTTAGTCAGGGGGGTTCTGAGAAAATGTGGATTCTCAGACCTACATTTGTGCATTTTAAGGTGTTTGAAGGTCATAAAAATGGTATAACAACAGCTTTAAAAGCATGTCAGTGGGCAGTAGCATAAAATATTACAGATTCTTAAATATGAGAATGAGGATTTTGATATGAATGATCCACGCTTGGATGCAAATGCAGAATGTTTCTGCTTATTGTTGACAATACACAATCACAAATTTCAAATAGGAATGGCCTTAATGAGAACTCTTTCAAGGATTATTTTACATAGATAAAAACACCAGTGCAATCTTTTTGTGTCCAGAGGAAAAGGAGCGATTTATATATTAGCATTAAAGATTGGTTTCAGCAACTAGTTTCTTTCTAAGGTTAGCTAATCAATATTTTTGGCACTAATCTGTTAAGTTAAAGTTCAATTGTGCACTAAAGACAGTCACTTGTCGCCATCTACTGGATTAATGATGCAAGTTGGACAAACACGTACAAGCGGAGTGATACAAACGGTGAAAAGGCTGATAATGGTGAACACATTCAGAGAGACCATACAGATATATACATGTTCTAAATATATATTTATACTTATGAATTGAGCTTATAGTTTATGTAATTAGCAAATGACATCTGTGTTAAATAGGAATATATTGTAATAATTAGGGCTGTCAAAAGATTAATCGCGATTAATCGCATCCAAAATAAAAGTTTGTGTTTACATAATATATTTGGGTGAACTGTATATAATTATTTTGTATATATATAAATACAGACACATGCATGTATATTTAAGAAAAAAATATTATTTATATATAAAATATATATATTTATATATAATATAAATTACATATAAATCTATAAACAGTATATAAATGAAAATATGTCTTAAATATATACAAGCATGTGTGTGTATTTATATATATAAAATAATTATACACAATGCACCCACATATATTATGTAAACAAAAACTTTTATTTTGGATGCGATTAATCACGATTAATCTTTTGACAGCTCTAGTAATAATGTTAAAAGGCGTAAAGATAGAGCAAAATATCGTGGTACAATCATTGATGATGATAAACTTTCCTTTTGGATTTTATGGGCTACATAAGAAAACTACACAGCGTTTGAGTCTACTTAGGAAGTTAAGAAATTTTGACTTTGAAAGGAGGCTCTTAACCATTGTTTATAGGCTGTAATTGAGAATGAACGTGCACGCGCACCCGATGTCTCTTTACGCGCAAATCACTCTCATATTTACTCGTATATTTACGAACGCTTCATGAATGAGACTCACTGTGAGGAACTGCAGGCACTCCAGCCAACGGTGACGTCACGCGCACCCTCTATTAATAATTTCTGAACATTGAATCTCAGAATTTATTCACCCTTTTCTCATGGTTTCTCAATAGAGTTCATACAAGTATAGAGTAGAAAAGCAATAATTCTAATCATTTGCTCATTGCAACGCAGTGTGACAACATGCCCCCCCTGCACAACTGGGACAAAGTTCTCTAAATATAGGATTTAACCCGGCTAGTCTTCTGCTGTCAGACCAGCATTCAAGAACTATCTCAACTGTTAACAGATATAAGATAAAATAATATCAGACTTGTTTAAAATGAACACAAGAAACTTACTTTTGCTATGGTTAAATAAATGTTCAGTAATATCTTCAATATATAGGCTATATATTTTTTAAATTCTATAGTGTTGATGGCAACTAGAAAATTAGTTTGCTAACCTCCATAATGTGTCGTGTTTCAAATCAATGCCAGTTGGTACTCCTAATCAAATGATAACATTAATTACTGCCAGGTGGTGGTTAATTAATTGAATTAACGAGATGAATGCGTTCCTGATCTATTAGAGTCTGAAGAGTGGCTTGATAAGGGTTAGTCTTGGGTGATCTGTCCTCATGGCTGTGAGGGAGATTTGTGTTTGGAAGAAGCTTTTTCTTCTTTGCTGTTGATGGACTTAAAGAACCAGGTAAGTACCATTAGACTTTGAAGTGAACAGAAGCATTCTCTTTTTATGTTAGAGTTGTTTACTAAACTTTATAGATGGTGAAAATAAGCTTTGTGAACCATTGAAGCTTTCCTTCAACACCATTACTACTCTTGGTTTGTTTGCCATCCAGTGATCAAATGGATGATGGTCCTGTGTCTTTTTTTTTTTTCTCCCTACAGCTCTCCACCTCTTTCGCCTTTGACTAGCTCCGCCTCCCTCAGGTTCCACCTCCATCTATGGTTGCTGCAGCTCAGCCTCTAACCTCAGGATCGCTGCTTCCACTTCAAGGGGTCGGCGCTGTGGCCTAGTCGCGGTCGCCTAGGTCTTTGTGTCTCACTGCCTCATTGCTTCTCTGGCTACGTGGTGTGCTCCACCTCCATCACCTCCAGTAATCCCCCTGGTAGTGTTGGGACTCTTCACTCCATGGCTACTCCATTCTGCGACACCACCGTGGGATGCAGCCATGACTGTGGGCTGGGTCTCTGTCTGCCTTTCACTGCTCAAGGCCATCCACCCTGGCTGTCACCACCACCTGCACCAACCTTTTGCATGGTTCTCTTCGGCTTTTATTGTCACATGTTAGAGTTCACATGTATTTAAAGCGGACCAGAACTAGCGAAAGTACGAGCACTGGATCAAGTGAAAGGAGTTCGTATGTGGAGACATATCAAGATTTGCCGCCATCACCGCCGCGGCCAATGCCCCGTACTCGGACTTCTCCAAGGCGATGCAGTCAGAGAGTTCTCTTCTCAAGTCCATATACAGCAGTCACTGAGGGCAGGCCAGTTCTGCCTAGAGATCAAGACGATCCTCCTCAGCCCATGAGGGCACTGCCTGTAGATTCACGAGGTGACCTTCTGCATTCTCATTCTGTCAGTCACAAGAGATTGATTATCTCACTGACAACCTAGGAGACCTGAGACTACCAGGCTCGGCAACTCAACTTCAACTTAACTCAACTCAAACTCCCTAACTTCAAGTCACCCTTTCTCTTCTTATGAACCAACTCAATCCCAACACAAGCTAGCCCATCAAGAAGATGCTACATATCCGCAACCTGGTATTAGGCACATGGACCATGTGGTTACTACAACACAGACCACAGAGGCCATAACTATATGTCCACTGACCAAAGAGATTGCAACCAATATCCCGCAGCTGTTCAGTTTATGCCTCAGAACTACAGTCAAGAGACAGCAGCTACGTATGGGACTTATAAAGATCATAGTCTGAACTGCAAACCCGTCCGCTATTTCCCTTCCACTGAACCATATGGTTATCAGCAACCTTATCATGGGATTCCAGCTACAAGTCCAGTCTATCAAGATGAGAGACTTACTCCAAGGGATACATTAGCTCACCATGCACATGAGAGACATGCATATGAGAGACACTCAGACAGCTATGGTCAATCAGCTCCTAATCCTGCAGACAAATCAAGCTTCTTGACCCCACGACAGTACGCAGATTACGCTCAGCCTGAGACATATCAGCCATACCACCCAATGCGCCCTCCTTCTCTTCCATATCCTCATGTAGAGCCCACCTACAGAGGTCCTATTCCCACCATTCCTCATTTTTGCAGTGAAGATCCCAGAGAGTTTGCACGACTCAAAATTGCACTGGAGAATTTGCTACCTGCCGAGGCTACAGAACGTTTCAAGTACCAAATACTCGTTGATCATCTGAAACAGGAGAATGCCTTGCTCATTGCAGACTTGTACGTCAACAGCAGGTACCCATACACCAACACCATGAGGTCTCTAACGGCACTTTATAGTCAACCACATCAACTCGCACTACAAAGAATTGCAGAATTGATGGATGGCCCAAAAATCAGGAGTGGTGACACTAAATCTTTTAGAATGTTTGCCCTCAAAGTGCGTGCATTAGTTGGAATGCTGGACCAACTTGGAGCTAAAGGATGGACAGAGCTCAAATGTGGGTCACGTGTTTCACGTCTCCTTGCCAAATTGCTTCATGATCTTAAAGCAAACTTCAGAAGGTTTGTTAACCCCATTCAGAACCCAGTTCCAACACTAATAGAACTCAGCGATTGGCTAGAATATGAGCTCAGAATACAAGAGGATGAGTCACAGTACGTTAGTAATGTAAGCAGAGTCTACTCTCAGCCACAGAGAGAACAGCAAAGGAATTGCAAGCCGGTTTAACGATTTGCTACTGTCTTGCGTGGTGGACGAGCAAACCAGCAAGTGTTACAGCAGTCAAGAAGGAGAAACCAACAAAGTACTGCCCCTTTTGCAACACTGTGCAACATTACTTCAATCAGTGCGCTAATTTCAAACTGCTGAATCAAGATCAAGTGGAGTCTGGGCTGAAGTCAAATCAGAAGTGCTTTAGGTGTGGCCGTGACCACCAGATCTCACAATGTAATCTTAAAGCCAAATGTGAAAAGAGACGTTTAGAAATACTGCATGACTTCAATGCCAAAGGTAAACATGAAACACAAGAGTCTTGTGAACTCGGAAGTAGAGACTTTGTATATGGACAGACCAACTGCAGGCAGCAAAGTTCTTTTGAAGGTCAGCCAAGGGATCTTGAGAAATGGAGAGAAGGAACTTGACACATACGCTTTATTGGATGACAGGATCAGAGAGGACATTGTTACTGTATGAAGCAGCACAGCAACTTGATCTTCAAGGACTTCCTGAAGATATAGCCCTCCAGTACTGTGAGACAAGACAGACGGGTTGTTGCATGGGGCAGGCTGTTTCATTCTCAGAAGCTTCTGCATTTAAGCCAAACAAATCCTTCACCACTGAAAGAGCTTTTACAGCCAGAAGAACTGAGCCTCGCAAAACACACTTACCCTGTTAAGTTGCTGCAGAAGAAATACAGATATCTACAAGGTCTGCCCATTCTCTCATTGGCTCAACCACTCTCACTCATTGGCTCAGATTATCCACATTTAATCACAGCTACAGAGCCGGTACACGTCTCAGTCCTCCTGGCGGTCCTCCCGCTGTGAGAACCAGAACTCGGGTTGGACCAGACATCAAAATTCCTTGCCAGTCACTCTCTTACCACAACAGTGTCTATTAACCTCCACTATGTCAGCAGAAGCCGAACTGTTCAACAATGTACAGAAATTGTACATTGACTATGCTATACTAAATTGACTATACTAAATACTATTTATAATTGACTATAAATATTCTTAGTACTTCACTTTTACTTGTTCCTATGTTCTAGCAGTGGGTGTGACTCTGACATTACAATGAACAACGTTATTAATTATTTAGAAATTATTAAAATATAAAAATATAACTACAAACTTAATTTGTCTGCTACTTTTTGCCAGCTCTCTCTCTCTCTAAGGTGTTTCCTGCATTTTAATTAAGTTTTCCAATTCAGCTTATCCTTCATGCAATAACTCTTGCTCTTCTGTGGAGAAAAAACGGAGCGCGCTCTTTGGCCACGGCGAACAGCCAATAGCAGCGTTGCTGATCAATGTTTCAACTATCGATACATATCCCCTTTTAACCCAGCGCATGAACGCGCAATTATCTCAGATAACTCAATCCAGGTATACTAATCCTAACCGGCAGGTGTGTTCGAAGAACCCATTTAGCCGGATCATGATGAGCACGATGATATTATCTTGAATGTTCTGCTTGATCCTAACCTCCAGTAGAGAAAAGAACAGCAGATCTTCAATGGAGAATAATTCATGGTGCAATAGCCACAGACAAACATGTGGCACACCTGAACCCAGCAGTAGGGGTGGGATGCAGGTTTTGTGGAGAAGAAAATTTCGAACATTTGTTTTTAAAATGTAAAAGACTGTAAGGTCTTTCTGAAGTTCTTAATAGATTGTTTCAAGTTTTTGGTGAAGATTTCTCAGAGGAAGAAGGAAGATGTGTCTGTTAAATTATTTAACAGGAACTGTGAAATTGGCAATATGGAAAACCAGGAAAAATCAAGGATTGCAGCTTAATAGTATTAATGTTGAAGTGATGTTTATGAAATTAGTGGCTGGTAGACTAAAAATAGAATTTGCATACTATAGTCTTGTAAATAATGAGAAGGGTTTCAGTGATCTGTGGTGTGTTAATGATGCTTTGTTTGTTGTTTACGATGGAAATCTGGTTTTGGAATTTTAATGTGTTTTTTTATTTATTTATTTATTTTTTCCATATATACAAATAATGTTAATTGTTGAATATTAAGTGTTTTAAATAAAGTTTTGTAAATATCTCTCTCTCTCTCTCGGTCTAAACTCGAGCGTGTTGTGTAACCATAGTAACCATAGTAAACATAGTAACTAAAGATCTGCTTGAATATTTTAATCGTCTTAAATACATGATTCCGAAGGATAGATTAAAATACCCGGTATTAAAATATATATATATATATATATATATACTAAATTATTACAATTTAATAATAACTATCAATTTTTTTTTTTTGGATCCGGGGCTATAAAAAATATTGGGCTGAAGCCCCGAATGCCCATGTTTAACGATCGCGCCTGATTTTGAGTTTCTAATGATTAAATCAATCTCCTTCATTGTATTAACTCACTTTTTCCAGTTCAATCAACTTAAAATTTTAAGGCAACCAGGTTACTTAATTTTTTAAGTTAAACCAACAATTTTTTTTTTACAGTGTAAAGACATTAATTAGGGATGCACCACCTGGTCAGATATGATCATTTATAATGTTATCGCTGATCGCTAAATTTTCTTATTGGGCCGATATATTAAAGTAGCACTACATTTTTAAATATAAAGGTTCTTTATAGACCTTATGTAGCCCCGCCCCTTTTCAGCACTGCGCTTTTTGTCTTCCAGTCTGTATTTTCACTGTTTCTCGCGTACTTATGAATGAACGGACTTGTTTTAAAGTCTTCCCAGTTGACAATTGTTAAGACATCTGCTTTAAACATTACAATCCTCATGATAACTTTCGTTAACTTTACAATAAGTAAATCCACTTCAAAAGCTAAGAACTCCTGGACAGTGATACCATTGAGATATACAGAGCGACCGCCAAAACGGAAGTTCAAAGACAATATTCTAGAGATGTCCCTCGTTTCTCTGGTGCATTAGGTCTATATAGGCATCTAAGGTTCCATAACCTGTAACATGCATGGAATCTTTCTATTCCACAGAAGGTTCTTCATAGTGTAAAAAGTTCTTAAGATTTTTTACATTTTACAAATGGTCCTTTTAAGAATGTTCACTGAAAGGTTCTTTGAGGACATAAAAAATTTAGAGGAACTACATTTTTTTTTATTTTTTTTTTGAGGAGCTAAAAGTATTTCTTTGAGGAACTAAAACTTTCTTTGAGAGGTAAAAATGTTTCTTTGAGGAATTATAATATACAAATATTTTTTTTTTTTTGAGAATTAATTTTTTTTTGAGGACCTGAAAAATATTTCTTCTATGGAATCGCTGTGAAAACCTTGTTTTGGAAGCTTTATCCTGTGTGTGTGGATGCAGTACCTGCTGTTTTGTTTTCCGTGTTCGATTTCAGATCCTTCAGAGCGTTCATGAGTCTCTCCTCTAGAACACAAGAAACCACACCAATGTAAAGAATAATGTCAGTATCAGCATGCAGGTCCATGAAATCAACAATTATGATTATATTTCTGAAATCATGCCTAATAAAAGAGGTCAATTTAATAGATTCAGTTATACATTTATGACCCCTTTATGAGTGGACACACCCCCTACAAGTGTGTTCAGTGTTCTGTATGATCCACTTTTAACAGTGTTGCTAAGATATCGCTTGAGTAACAGCTGATTTCAAATAGTCAAAATATATTGTTTTAGTGTTTTATTATGTTTCTGCACCTGGTTGCCAACTGTGAAAGGTAAAAATATATATAAATGATTGATAAACGATCAAGAATATGATAGTTTGCTCTGAAAAGTATTTCTTATGATTGTCTTTTTTAAATGATAAGATTTGCAGACCTTTGTCATTCAGTTTGGATGTCAGCGCAGATACAGCAGAATTCAAACTGTTGATCAAACTCTTCACTTCAGTGTGTGACAGATCCTGCTGGCGCTCTGTGGAAAGGTAAAACAAGTCCTGCTATTACAGCCATAAATTTGCAGTTGTGTTTTTAAAAAAACGCAACCTTTTGAAAATGGGTTTGAAAGTGGATCTCCTTGTAAACAACAAAATCGTTAAACTGAAAATGATAACCATCTGATGGCCTGGCAGCAGAATACAACGTTTTTAATCATTTTTACGGATCATCACTGTGCATGGGGATCGTTTTGACAATAGTAGTGTCCTCTGAGAAAACTCAAAGGACTTCTCTGTTTTAATTATATTGTTGTTGTGTAAACGTAGGCTACCCTAAAGTCCGAAGTTTTCATATGCCTTTTTTACTTATTCTCAATTCGGTGGCTCTGAATTGTCAAAACACCTCTCAAAATGCTTGCTACAGATGCGAAAAACACAAAAAAATCAAACCTGATCTGAATATTTTATGACGACAAAAGTTTCTGACGAGTATTTGGAAATCAGTGTGCAAGGAGCAAGGAGACTAAACTAAGCTGAATCACATGAAACAAACACACAGGAATGAAACTAACACAAAACACAACATAATCCTGACACATGTGCTGGTTTCGGAGTATTTAAATGTACAATACATAATTAGAAATTGAAATCTCACCCAGCTTTTGTTGGTTTTTCTCTTGTTTTGATGTGATTGAACTCAATGAAGAGGCAAGATTGGTCATCAAGGTCTCAATATTCTTTTCTTGAGGTTTGACTGAAGTTTGATTGGAACTACGAAGATTCATCCAACTCTCCAGCACTGAGAATGTCCTTTGTTGATGAAAAACTGAGAAGACACATGCATTTGGTGTGAGAGACCCAGGTTCAAATACACTGAGAGACACCAATGTCCTTGAGAAAGACACTTAACCCCTAGTTGCTCCAGAGGTGTGCGACCTCTGACATATATAGCAATTGTAAGTCGCTTAGGATAAAAGCGTCAGCTACATGAATAAATGTAAATATAACAACAACATCTCGGAACAACTATAACCATAGTTCCCTGAGAGGGGACGAGACGCTGCGTCATGTAAAAGAAATGGACACAGTGACCCCATAGACTTCAATGAAAGTGAAGCCAATAGAGCTTGGGTGCCGCATTGCATTCTGGGATGTGGCGGCCATGTTGATGGCCTCGCGAATGTTAAAATACAGTAAGTCGAACGAGGAGAAAAGCAAAGTTGGGAGAAAGAAAGAAAGAAAAAAGATGTTAAAATCCCTAAAAGGATGTGGAATTTACCAAGATAAGTTAAATAGGGAAGCCAGGGACTGGTATGTGAAAAAATTGGCACTATTAACGGTTTGGATCCATATGAAATTTCCAACAAATGGCGCTTTGTCAATGCTGGTATGGCTGCTGGTCTGAAATAGTAACGCCAAATTAATCAAATTAAGACACATGACTGAGAAGTTTTTGTAATCAGCATAATTTAAAGGCTGTAAACATGCCACTATTATGTAGATTTTCTTTGCATTACTCACTTTTTAAAATGCAAATATTTTACAACACAACACTTTCAAAGTATGATGTTGACCACTCACAGATGACAGAAGTCATGATGAGGAAAATAATCATGCAGACTGTTCCTAGAAGCACAAAGATGCCCGTTTTTCTGCTATAAGGACGACCTGCAGAAAACACAACACATCATGAGAATTAATATTCTTTCTTTTATTTCTTTAAAGCAATACAGCCTTCTTGTTCCTTAAACAGAAGTTCACGGCACTAGCAACTCCAAGGTCATGGGTTCAATTCCCAGAGAATGCAAGAACTGATAAAAAAGTCTATCTCGAATGCAATGAGGTCGTGGATAAGGGAATCTGTCAAATGCATAAATGTGAATGTGATGTGCAATATTATCAGGATGTATTTTACAAAACACTTCACGCCTGCATCCATTCAATTGTTGTAGGATGAACTCCAGAGCTTAAAATTGAATTACGGTAGTAATTTTACAACGGAAAATGTTTTTCGGGGGAACGTGGCAATATTTTTCCCTCCCATCTCATATTTTTTTCAATCACCATGTTCCATCAGGGGCTATGGAAGCTTGTTTCCGCCACTGAATAGAAAAAATTGAAAAGAAATGCGACTTTTTAATCTCACATTTCTGACTTTTTTTCTCACAATTGCGAGATATGAAGTCAGAATTGTGAGAAATAAAGTCACAATTGTGAAATATAAAGTCGTAATTCTGAGAAAAAAGTCGCAATTCTGAGAAATAGTCACAATTGCGAGATATAAGTCGGCAATTCTGAGAAATAGTCACAATTGTGAGATATAAAGTCGCAATTTTGAGAAATAAAGTCGCAATTCTGAGAAATAGTCACAATTGCGATGATATAAAGTCGCAATTCTGAGAAATAGTCACAATTGTGAGATATAAAGACGCAATTCTGAGAAATAACGTCACAATTGCGAGATATAAAGTCACAATTCTGAAAAATAAAGTCGCAAGTCTGCAGAAATAGTCACAATTGTGAGATATAAAGTCGCAATTCTGAGAAATAAAGTCGCAATTCTGAGAAATAGTCACAATTGCGAAGATATAAAGTCGCAGTTCTGAGAAATAAAGTCGAAATTGCGAGAAAAAGAGAACAGTTTATTTCTCGCAATTGTGACTTTATAATATAATTGTGAGTTTATATCTTGAAATTCTGACATCTTTTTAATTGTGAGATATAGGGCCCTATTTTAACGATCTGAAACGCAAGTGTCAAAGCGCAAAGCGCAATTAACTTTGTGGGCGGATCCCGGCGCTGTTGCTATTTTCCCGGCAGGATAAATGCCTCTTGCGCCTGGCGCAAATCTAAAAGGGGTTGGTCTGGAGTAGCTTCATTATTCATAGGTGTGGTTTGGGCGTAACGGAAATAAACCAATAAGAGCGTCATATCACATTCCCTTTAAGAGCGTGATGAACGTGATGCGCTTGTTCCGTGGCGCAATTCTCATTTTAACGCGCATTTACCAGGCGCGCTTCAGCATCGGTTCACAGCCGAGTAGAACGATGTTCTCGTCAGGGCCGTAAAAGAAAGAGAAGGGACACTGGGGATGGGACAAACCCACCTAAATTAGCTTCGGGTTAAACATGCATATAATAATTTGGGTAAATGTGTAAGCTTTATGCCTGTTTTTCCCATCATCATGGACACAACAATGATTTCCCTCATGTTTATATATTTTTCCGTATAATAATGTATCATTTGCAAAAAGTAAAATGCATCTGTGTTGATGAGAGAATCATCTACAGTGTATCCGTTGTTCACACTCTGTATTATGGCCAAGCATGCGCGCTTAAAATAGCATCTGAATATACGCGCAACGCGCCGCTGACTTTAGACCAGGTTTTTTATGGTCATTGGCGCAATTGTTTTCTGGAACTGCAAAATAGCACCAGGGATTGTTTGCGCCGACACACGCCTCCTTTTGCGCCAACCCGCCCAGGACGCGCAAGTTCATTTGTTAGTTTACCGACGTGCGTCTGTGAAGGAAAAAAGCCCGCTTTGCGCGAGTGCAAAATAGGAATGATAAATGCGTCAGTGTATAAAGTCATTTGCGCCGGGTGCAATGATAGAGCCCATAAAGTCACAATTGCGAGTTATCAGGCCAATTCTAAGGGAAAAAGACTAACTTTTTCCCCTCAAAAAAGTTTATATCTCATATTTCTGACTTTATAACATGCAATTGCGACTTTATATCAATCAATTCTGACTTTATATCAATCAATTCTGACTATATCAGTCAATTCTGACTTTATAACCCGCAATTGACACTTTATATCACGCAATTCTTACTTTATAACACACAATTGTGACATTATATCAATCAATTCTGACTTTATATCTCGCAATTCTGACTTTATATCTCGCAATTCTGACTTTAGCTATATCACGCAATTTTGACTTTGTCACGCAATTGCGACATTATATCAATCAATTCTGACTTTATATCACGCAATTCTGACTATATATCTACAATTCTGACTTTATATCTCACAATTCTGACTTTTATATCTACATAATTCTCGACTTTACCATATATTCATTGTCATATTCTGACTTACTATCACAATTCTGACTAATTATCACAATTCTACTAATCATCATTATAACGTTATATCACGCAATTCTGACTTTATATCATCAATTCTGACTTTATATCATTGCAATTCTGACTTTATATCTCGCAATTCTGACTTTCAGCTATTTCACTTTATATCACGCTTGACTTTATCTCGCAATTCGACTTTATAACACGTAATTCTGACTGTATATCATTACTTACTTTATATCTCGCAATTTTGACTTTATATCTCGTACTTCTGACTTTATATCTCGCAATTTCTGACTTTATATCTTGCAATTCTGACTTTATATCATGCAATTCTGACTTTATATTTACAATTTCTACTTTATATCTTAATTGCGACGTTATATCAATCAATTTTGACTTTATATCTGCAATTCTTGACTTTATATCTTGCAATTTCTGACTTTATATCACGTAATTTCTGACTTTATATCTCACAATTCTGACTTTATATCTATATCAATTCTAACTTTACAGCTGCAATTTATATATATCTGCAATTCTTGACTTTATATCATCGTAATTCTGACTTTATATCTCGCAATTTCTGACTTTATATCTCGCAATCTTCTGACTTTATATATCCTGAATTTCTGACTTTATATCTCGTAATTTCTGACTTTATATCTCACATATTTCTGACTTTATATCACGCAATTCTGACTTTATATCACGCAATTCTTGACTTTATATACTCACAATTCTGACTTACTATATCACGCAATTCTGACTTTATATCACGCAATTGCGACTGTTATATCAATCAATTCTGACTTTATATCTCGCAATTCTGACTTTATATCTTGCAATTCTGACTTTATATCATGCAATTCTGACTTTATATCTTGCAATTCTGACTTTATATCAATCAATTCTGACTTTACAGCTCACTTTATAACACGCAATTGCGACTTTATAACACGTAATTCTGACTGTATATCTCGTACTTCCTACTTTATATCTCGCAATTCTGTCTTTATATCTCGTAACTTCTGACTTTATATCTCGTAATTTCGACTTTATATCTCAATTCTGACTTTATATCACGTAATTCTGACTTTATATCTGCAATTCTGACTTTATATCATTAATTTCTACTTATATCTCAATTTGACTTTATATCACTAATTTGACTTTATATCTCGCAATTCTGACTTTATATCACGCAATTCTGACTTTATATCACACAATTCTGACTTAATGTTCTGCAATTGTGAGAAAAAAGTCAGAATTGTGAGATAAATAGTTGCAATTACCTTTTTTATATTTCATTCTGTGGAGGAAACAAGCTTCCATAAGGGGCTCTGCCTCTTTGTTCAAACTGTTCACAGTAGTTATTAACAAACATTAGCCTCAATTTTTAGATCAATAGTAAATGTACATTCAAATAATGAATCAAATGCTATAATAATTCTGTTTTGAATAGAACTTGAAGGTTCATTTCTTAATTAAGCATCAAATAATGTATAATGCTTCACGTTGTGCCTAGCGCCACCCTTCAACTGTGACTTATTCTCTAGTACCTTTGTTGCTTACTTAAAGTGAATATACAGTATTAGCAGGCATTTTAGGTAGTTGGACAACTAACAAAATCACTTTCTCATATACAACACAAACACATCTTTCTGTATCAAATAAAATTTAGTATCATAGCAAACCTTTGCTAAATGTCTTCAGTTCATGTTCCATGTCCATTTTCATGATTTCTTCAGAACTATCAGTTTTCTGATAGACCATCATAACTGCAGCTTCTTGCTTCCAAAATGCATTAAAACAGCTCCCTTATTAATATTCCTGCAATGAGAGTAAAAAGGGCATTAGTGTATAATAACACAGCACTTTCCGTTCCTCTTTCCAAAGAATATTGACCTGTAACAAGTTATTCTGCAGAAGCACATCAGCTGAATGACCAATTAAAACTGCTTGCTCAGTGTTTTCCACATCATCTGTTTTCACTCAGGTTCACTTTGGGTTCACTACCTCTTGTTTGAACCTTCACCACTTACACAGAATTAACATGGTCATGAACATTTTGGCACAGAAAGACCTCTGGTTTTGATTAAAGGGGTTTATTTATTCTTGTTTTTCCTTTTATATATTGGATAATTTCCACCACATAAAAAAATCATGTTTTGGTAAATCTTAATTATGACATAAGATGGCAACATTATGTAGTAAGTATAACCAACAGGACAGCAGTGATGTGTGAACTGAATTTGCCAACAATGCAAATTCTTAAGTTAATTTTTCATCTCTATTTTTTGTGTTTATTTAAACTTAGACAAATCTGATATTATTTTAATCTCCAATCTGTTATTTAATCATTCTTTAATGCTTCGTGAACTATAGCAGAAGACACTAGCAGGGTTTAAACCCCAGTTGTGGCATGTTGTCACACTGCGTTATTATGTGCCCCTATTAGAAATATGATATTATATTCTATACTTTTTTAAATTATATTGAGAAAACATGAGAAACATGTAATTAAAGACAGAGTCAATGTTCAGAAATTATTATTTTGTTATAACTATATCTGCTTTCCCATGTGTTTGTTGTCAAACTCAAAATGTGTTTATTTTTAATTATTAAAATATGCCATTGTTTTAATGAAAAAGTAAATAATTGTATTTTATTAAGAAAATATTTTGGTTTGACTTGTATATATTTTTGATTAGATCAGATAGTATTGGGGGCATGTTTGGGGCATGTTGTCACATCTCACTTACATTATTTCAGGTTTATTATATTTATTTATATTTTATACCCTGAAACAATGGGGTATACAATATTTTATATGATGACTTTAGACCTGTGGTGCTCACATCCTTCGTAATGACATGTTTTGACAAATTAGTTAATAGAGATTAATTATGCAAAGGACTCAGAGATCTCTAGATCCTCTTCAGTTTGCGTATAGGGCTAAACAAGTTGCAGTGGCAACTTTATTACATTTACTACTTTAGCATTCAGATAAGCCGAAAATATTTGTTAAATGTCTTTTTATTGATTTTCCATCTGCTTTCAACACCATTCAGCCACATCTTTTAGTTGAGAAACTCATTAAAGAACTTGGGTTAGATTTTAATCTTGATGGATTTGAAAAACTTCTACGTCCTGTACTGTTTGATCAGCACACATGCAACAAGTGTCATTATCCCTGAAGCAAAAGCTTTACTGATTCACAGCATCATCCAGTGAGTAAAAATCTCTTAATTTGTGAACTCAAATATCTCTTGAAAACACACAATCATAAGATTAGCAAGTAATGTGAAGAAAATTAATACACGGTTATGAGATTAAATGGAATAATGAAATGATTATGATTAAAGGATTATAAACGAATAAAGAAAAATAAAACAAATGTATGGTTGCTATATTGAAGCAACACACACACACAGGTTGCCATTAAGAATCCTTAGGTCCTTTACATATAAATTTCATTTCATTGGAGCAGTGGTTGTCATTAACATCTGAAAGTTTTGTTATATGTGCACAGTCCTCTCCTCCGCCTTTTTCATGTCCTTGCCAGTCATCCGGCTGCCCAGGTCCCCAGTGTCTGTAACCAAAGCCAAAAAATGCTTATAGAAAACTTTTTTTCATAATTTAATCCCAAGTGAAGTGCATGACCAACAACAACTATTTAAATGGCTTAAAGGTTGTTTAATCAAGTTGCATTTACTTAACAATCATTATCTTGAATTGATTGCTTCCTATCCGACTTTCGTTTATAAAGAGCAATAATTGCGGGGAATAATTTGGAATCTGTGGATACATCTGTTTATGGAAATAACGGAAAATTAATTCGATATGGAAACTGTGACTGCATAATTCAACTCACACTTCGTCCACGGTGCACGGAGTGTCATCCACCCATCTCCACTGGCCCGGGGTCTGCTTCGTTAGACCGATCCAGTACTCAAATGGTTTGGCAAAATGGGTAACAAATTCCTATGAGGAGAGATTAAAAAAATACTGAAAGTATGAATAAAAGGTATTAACCCTTTCATGCACAGACACCCAGTGGTATTTACCGTATACACACAATGTTTACATTTACTGAAACAACCCTGTTTTCCTGTAGGCATAATGTTTGTTTACAGTGAAAACCTCCAAAGTTTTCCTTATAAAATTGTAATATTACTGTAGTGAAGAATGAAGATAATAGGTAGACACTCAGTCTATGTGCTAATAAACATTACTAAACAAAGGAAACAATAATCAGTATATAACCATACAGTATATCTATTAAACTCTAATACTGTAAACATAATGTAAAGATTCTGAACACTTAATATAAAGGATCCTCAGATTTTCTATTATAAGTTAAATTCCCACTAGCATAGACATCACTTACTTATCAATTCTAACAACAAATATAAAGTATAAACACATCTAAAACACGCTATTACATATCGTTAACCTGACGTACTAAATCAAATGAGTCAAAGCTCGAACGTGAGATGTACGAACGCGAATATAATTAACACCACAGACGCAAATTGACTCCTTAAACTCCTGAACTCTTATCTATATCAAATAACAGAAATAACTAGTTTAATAAATCACACAATATCACAGATGTACTTACTCTTTTCATTTACGCACACTCTGAGGTAAAGTGCAGCTCACACAACTACCAACCGAACTCAACTGATTATCTCTAACATACTGCATACTAACTATGATATCAGATAGTATACGAACGAGCGCGCGCTTCCAGCCGTTACAAGCGCTGAATAAACGGAAGTCAACGTGAAACATAAACCCTAATATGGTCAACTACACTAAATAATAGCACCACTAAAATAACTTTGGGGCCTTTTCTACAGTTAGCTATAGAGCTGGTAGTTCCGCCTATCCGTAAACTTCAAGTGGACCTCTAGGTTGAAAAAGCGTCAATGCAAGTGAATGAGAGAAAATAATTATTTTCTGATCCCGTTTGAATTGTGCCATGAATGTAACATATGTTGTCTGTGAATTTTTTATATAATTTCTCATGTAAGAGTTTGACAGTTTATTGTATGATTCTTTGGCTAGCAGTTGTGGAATAGACATAACGAGAAAGACTACACGTCCCATATGTGACGTCGCCGCTTAACACATTTTCCCTCCACAAATCACGGTTTTCACCACGCTTAACTAGTTAGTCCTCTCCCTGAAAGAAGGCGGTGAAGTGCACCAAAGACACAGGCATGTTTAGCGGGATCCGTGTGCTAGTGAGGGTGATGTATATCAAACACGTCGAAAGAGTTGTAGTCCACAAAGTGCTCTCACATAAAGTCTAACCGTATGAAAATTCTACAAGCTAAATTGTAGCATTCTTTACACGAAACATTATATAAAAAATTCACAGACAACATATGTTACATTCATTGCAAAATTCAAACGGGATTAGAAAATAATTATTTTCTCTAATTCACTTGCACTGACGGTTTTTCAACCTGAGAGGTCCAGCGGGGTTAGCTGAAGGGGCGGGACTTACCAGCTCTATAGGGATGCTCATAACAACTGGTTAATGGAACAAAGGCTAAAGGCTATTTTAGTTCCCCTAATGCCAAAACAAATCCTTTAAGTGTTACAATATTCAGAACTGAACAAAGAATGAAAATAAAAGTAGCTTTATAAACATCAAGACAAAACAAAATAATTTAAAGAGAAAACAGAAAGCCGTGTTGGGCCAACTTTGCCTACCTCTCTCATTTGGCACAAGGTTTCCATATTTGCATATTTGAAATGCAAAACGACAACTATTATATAAACTAGGCTTTTTACTTCACATGCGTTCCAATATTCGATCAAAACATCATCCTTCACATGCTCAGAAATATGTGTGCATGTGGCATCAGATAACTCCACAGTGGGACAGGTTGTAAAGGTGCCGTGTGTGATATTTAGCGGCATCTAGTGGTGAGGTTACGAATTACAACCAATGGAAGTGACGGTGGCCGACAGGAAATTATGTCGTCTGAGACAGTAGAGAGTTGCCAGTTCACTGAATAAGGTTTCTTTACAAAATAAAATATTAAATACTTACTTAATTATTCAGTAAAACTATGCTATTGTGAATATTCTTGTCTCTTGTCTTGTTCATGATTGTGTCAGTGTTTTATTTGCATTTATTATATATATATATATATATATATATATATATATATATATATATATATATATATATATATATATATATATATATATATATATATATAAATTGTATTCAGTTTAAAAAATAGGCAAGGTTGTTCCTCACAGTGACCACTACGCCTGAAAGGGTTAAGGAAAGTGTGTTTGTGTGTGTGTTTCTGTTACTCACCCACTCATCCCTTGTGCCGTTTTCAGTTTTTAAGAGTAGCGCGCCTGCTCTTCGCAGTAATCTTTAGCTTGTGTCCAGTTCAAGTAGTGACTAGAGAACAGGTAACAGCTGTTTCTGAACTGGATCCACTCATTTCCAGTACAGCCGGATGTAAGTGCGTCTATGAGAGTAATTTAACACTTTAGTTCTCAGACAAACAAAATATCTGTCATCATCTACTCCAGCTCTCTCTTAGAGACACTCGGGCAGTCAACTCTGATGTTCTACGATATTAATACCGTCCGTCTGAATCAAACACATCTGAGTTTTTCTCACTGAAAATCACACAGCAAATCACTTACTGTTTTTCATTTCATGCAAATTAACCCTGCACAGAATGTCTGTGATTATTGTACATTATTTATAATCGATATATAACAAAATAACATCATTGAAAAAAAATTACATACGCACAATATTGCACCTTTAATTCAGAGTTTACTCACTGGTTAGTGATAGTTTATAAGACAAAGCTTGAACTGAAGATCTCAGTTCCTCCACTGTATTCTTCACGTCCTTCAGTGAGCTTGACAAGTCCCCTTTTCCCGGAGACAAAAGCCAAACAGAACAATAAATCAGCCTGATTACCATAACATAAGAAAAGCACAATTCTGAAAAACATGATATTTCATGAATACAGTAAGAATTGTTTTAATTACTTCGAATGTAAAAACAGAGATAACATTGAACTGTCCAGGTTTACTTTAAACCTAATATTTGTTACCGCAGAGACCAAATCGTCCATCAGATCCTTTTGACGCTCTGTAGAGAGAAAGAAATATAAATATACAGCTCGTCTTAAATATGAGGATTATTCAGAGCTGAATGTTCGTCCGGCACTCACGCAGCTTTTGTTGGCTGTCCTCATGTAGGGATGCGAGTGAACTCAGTGACGAGCTGAGATCGGTAATCAAGGTCTCAATAGTAGACAACTTCTTTTCATGCACTTCTTTTGGTGAGTAGGGGACAAATGATAAGTAAATAATCAATATTTTTATGCACAAAGAGGTCAAGGTCAAGGTCAAGGTCGCTTTTATTTTATATAGCACCTTTTAACAACATTTCTGCTGACCAAGGTGCTTCACAGAAGCATGATAAAAACACAATAAAAACAGAGAATACACAATAAAAGAGAAGAGATTTTTAACCTTTAACTTTTCTTTGCTGATAATTTACTCACCCCCATGTTTTCCTTTCTTCAGTCGAAAAGAAATTAAGGTTTTTGATGAAAACATTCCAGGACTTTCTCCATATAATGGACTTCAATGGGAACCAAACGGTTCAAGGTCCAAATGAGAGTTTCAGTGCAGCTTCAAAGGGCTTTAAACACACCAGATGATGAATAAGGGTCTTATCAAGCGAAACGAGCGGTCATTTCAAAAATAAATACAAATGTTTAACCGTTTGAACCCATTGAAGTCCATTATATGGAGAAAATCCTAGAATGTTTTCATCAAAAACCTTAATTTCTTTCAGACTGAAGAAAGAAAGACATGGACACCTTGGATGACATGTGGGCGAGTAAATTATCAGCAAAAGTTAAAAAAAAAGTTAACTACTCCTTTAAATCATGCAAAAATTAATTGCATTAACAATTTGACCCCAAACAGACATTAGTCGTCACATTTTTCATGCAGGACATTTATGATTAAACGTTCTAAAAAAGATTACAAATGAATTATCATCCTAATAACTTCAGTATTTGTTTTACCCATAAATGTCCTAATAAAACATCAGTGTTAAAGTAGACACTAACTGTTGGTCATTGTGTTAGTCGATTCAGACATGTTCAAAGATGAACTCAGACTGGACACTAAGTTCTGCAGCTCAGAAACCTTCTTTTCCAAGTCACTACCTGTCCAAAAAAAAAAACAGCTGTTATTAAAAGTCCATTACCACAATTGATCTGTAATGACTGATGATGGAGATAAAGTTCCCACCTGTGATTTGAAAATCAGACTTGACTAGAGCCTATATTAGAAGAATGGCTGCTCATCCAACTCTCCAGCATTGAGAACTTTCTTTCTTGTTGCGAAACTTCAAACAAACAAACAAATTAAGCCTATCTGCATTTTATTTTATTCATATGCGAATTCAAATAAAGCTCAGAGCAAAGCAGTTCAGTTCATATTATCAAAATTAGCAGTTTAGTAAATTTTGATCTTAAACATGTTGCAGTCCTGCTGCACTGCAATCCACTAAAGGCAGTCTTTCGTTTACTTTAATCCACTCACAGATGACAGAAGTCATGATGATGAAAAAAATCATGCAAACTGTTCCTAGAAGCACAAGGATGCCAGTTTGTCTGCTACATGAGCGACCTGCAGAAAACAGACAAAATCCTTCATTCATTTATATTGGTAATATCACATATACAATGTCGAATTAGTAATTAGCAATGTCGAAGTAATAATTTATTTTTGCAATGCCATGTTTTAAATCTTTTAGCATTTGTCCTCACATTCTGAGATATCGTTCGTGACTCTGTAGCAAAATGGTGCCGGGAAAGCCGTCATAAACATCCCGTTTATACTTAGAAGTTTGTTTCAATCATCATATTACGAGCAGTAAAAAAAACAACAACAAAAAAAACGTTTCATTTCTGTTACTTATTCACGATACAGCACTTGCTTCGAGTACCTTGTTGCTTTTATAAAACGGTTACCACACAATAAAAATATTAAAGTAAACAAAAAATGTATTAGTGCAACTTTCATGAAGTAAATCACTAAAAGCCTTCCTTCCGCCAGAAGAAAAATAGTCCCTGACCGTAAACAGCAAAAACGTATCCAATGTGTAATGAAAGCTCAAATAAAAACATAAGAAATGCAGTGTTGCAGTGTGTGTATACATATATATATATAGGCTACACACACATAATTAGCATGAACTTGGTTATTGAAGCTCACTGGTTAAGAGATATCCATACCAACAGCCCTTCGGATGAAACATCCACAGCATACTTGATTGCAATTAAATTTTAAATTTAAAAGTTGCTTTTGAAATAATGATTTAAAAAGTCTATCAAGACATTTAAATTAAATGTAATTGCGAAATTTCACTAATGCTGTAAAAGCCTAAATTAATGCATTATGATTTCTCCTGAATATTGTAAATCTCCCAAACCTCTCCAAAATGACGACTTTGGTTCACATTCCATCTCCATTCTAACGTATTCTTCAGAATCCATTTTCTACAAAAAGGAGCAAAAAATGTGAGCAAATTAAACAGTCACTTGCTTCTTATAGTTGAAATTAAAAACACTGCCTCTATATATATTAATAATTTATGCAATTATGTTCCTACTTCCACATTCTGAGGAACACACTTCCACACCCTTGAATATTTAGGGAATTCAAGCTGGAAAGATTCTCTTTATTCTGTTATCCAGACACATTTAAGAAAACATGTTTTTTTTTGCATGTATATTTTCTTCATGACAGGTTTAATGATGCTCATGTCATGTCTATTTTACATCATGCAATTAGTTGATTTGCCAACATGCAATTTATTGGTCATTTAAAAAAACGGTAGATTTACAAGACTTCTCTTTCTCCTCGCCCCCCAAAAAAGTGTCCCATTCCATGGATCTAGTTTTTCAATTTTGTCTCATTTAACTTTAACCCTTTTAGCATTTAAAATAGCATTCCTAATAATCATTTTGCTGAATGAGCAAACAATGCATTTGTGCTGAGATTGGACTTTCAAGCATGTAAAAATACACTGATTTAGGGAAGCGCGAGTACGAAAAACTTGATCTGTAACTGTTCGAAGGATAATTTAATATCAAGTCGCTGGGAAAATGAAGACAGAATGTACAAATGAACAGAAACAATCAGATGCTATTAGGAGCATAAAAACATAATAAGTTTTAATACAGATTCATGAAAATACTAATCATTTGAACAAACTAATGATTGGCTATCAGCTTAATGCATGTAATATTGTGAGCTGTATGATCTCTTTCAAAGTTTAAGGAATTATGTAAAGCTAAACAGTGCATTTGGGGTATTTTACCTCATTCCTCAAAGTTAGAAAAACTGGAAGTGAACAGGGCCATGAAAAAAAGACTATTAAATTATATAAATATTATTATTTTTTAATATATTAGATCAAATAAACTTGCTTTTTAAATTCACAAAAAATACAAGCTTCCCATTTTTTTCTTGCATTGTTTGTACCTTTAAAAACAAAGATAATTTGATATTAAATTAATTATACATGATTAAATTACAATAAATTTGAATTAAAAACCAATACAGTACACAAAAAGAATCCAAACCAAAGTTTTATTGGAAGAGAAGGCCACAAGCACAAGCTCATTCTAGAACACCGATTACGCAATGACATTCAACGTAAAGGACGTGCGTTCATTTCAGGTGGAGCGCTTCTGTAAATCATGCGAGTGAACAGAAAGAGACTTCTGCTTCTGGAATAAATGCAAAAACAAGAAAAAAAGCTGAGACAGACGACTGTAAAAAAAAAAAAAAAAAAGATTAAAATGGAGAGAATAAAACTGGAGCTCTAAAAGAAGTCCACATCATCCGGAGCGTCTAAATCACGATATTTGATGATGTTGCGAGGATCGCCGCGCATCATTCTGGAAAAAAAGGACAAAAAGGACATTTTATTAAAGCTCATCTATTAAGAGCTTAATTCAATATCTGCATTCAAATAAATCAAAACTGACATGCACAACTCACCAATTGTTTCTAGGTTTCCCGGGTACCCGCCTTGCCCACGGAAGTTGTCCGTAGTTGCCCCTGCCGCCGCCATACTGGTTCGGTGGGTAAGGAGGACCGCCTGTTAAAGGTTGGAGAAACACCTCAATATGGCATAATTCAACATTGAAAAAGTTACAGTCAGGGTTTAGATTAAAAAAAAAAAATTATTTACTGACGCACTGCATTGAAATGGCCTGTTAAATGCACAAATTCAGTTAATAATAACTGTAAATTGATTGCGGAAAAAAGGATTTTAAAAAGCCTGCCATGTCTGTAAATTCTCAGGATGCACAATATATCGGCAGGTATATATTAATTTTTTATTTTATATTTATTGGCCCGATAAGACAAGTTGGTCAAATATACTTTATAAATATATTTTTTTAATATGAAATAAATATTTTACAAAATATTTTTTTCTATAAAATGAAAGCTATATATTGAACCAAGTTGTGTTCCAAATTTGAAGTTGATATCACAAAAATATCAAATTCCCATGAGATTTTGTTTATGCGTTATACCAAAAATAGCCACCAGGTGACATTGAATTTAATTGTATGCATTTTGCCATAACAAATTAATACATTTCTATCCAAATAGCACTTATGTCACTAAATATGGAATCTTGAGACTCAGACCTTTCTGACAATATGTGTTTTGTCAAGATTAGAAAAGGTTTTCATAATAAATTATTAGATGACGACCAAAAGGGGAGGGGCTTAATAAAAAAATATACCATTTCTATAGTAACGTAACGTCCAATTTCAAAACAGTTTTCACAGGATAAATTCTGAGTTCTTAAGCTTTCAAATGATACCTAGTTTATGATAACTACTAAAATATGTGATATAAAAAATATATTTTTTAATATATATATATATATATATACACACACATATATATATACATACACACACACTTTTTAGAGGACTTCTTACCTTTTTAAAATATAATTTTATCTTTTTTTTATTGACAAATACTAATGTTTTATTATGAACTTTTAGCACTAAAAACCAAAGTTTCAATTATTAAAAGTGTGTGTGTCGACTTTTTGTGACAAAGGTCAGAAACTCCTGTAATGACGTTGATCTTTTTTTAGGCGCACTCTTGTCATAAATTCATATATTACTGTTCATTCATAATTTGTAAGAAAAAAAAACAGACCTAAAATATCTATTTAGGAGTCTTAGACCTTTCCAATGATATACAGTTTGTCATGACTAGATTAGGATTTAATAGTAATATAGGGAAGTTAAGTTAGGTTGCCAAGAAAACATCCCCCACACCATTACACCACCACCACCACCAGCCTGCACAGTGGTAACAAGGCCTGATATTCTCAATCTGTTAACGCCAAATTGTGTGCTTGGGACATGGATTTAATGGTGAGACTTGTTTTTGCAATCAGGCTCTCAAATTATATAAAATTTGGATTTAGATTTATCAGCAAATATATCGGATAGCTTCTTTCACGTTTAATGAATTATCATATCAGCGCATCTCTAGTAAATTCTGCAGAGAACCTGAGCGATACTTTTAGAAGGAAAAGCGATATGTACCATTATTGAGCAGAGATGAAAAACTGATCCATTAAAATTGATTTGCAATTACATCATGACTCACAGAAGATGATGTCAAATGACCCTTACTAACAGCCATTGTCTCTCTAGCTATACTTCTTTAATAAACACACACCTCCATAACCCATAACTGGAGGTCTGGGCTGAAAGCCCATGAGACCTTGAGGAGCCTGAGGCGGGAATGGAAGACCTCCGGGTGAAAGCACTCCTAAAGAGAGAAAGAAAAAACGTTCATTACATTTCTCTAACTTCTGATCGCACAATTTATTTCACTATTAAATCGATAAGATCGACAGACGCACTGATAATTGGAGCAGAAACGTTTTTAAATTGCTAGTAAAACGACAAAGAAACCGCAGGTAACCTTTAAATCAAATGTGAAATGGTGTTTTCATGTAAAAGATATTTTTTGCTGTACCTTGTCCTGGACCTGGAGGAGGGGGCGGCTTCATCTCTGGGATGGAGGGTCTTTTCGCATCCATCAGGAAGTTGTTGAAAAACACCACCT
Source organism: Hybognathus amarus (assembly GCA_030378365.1). NCBI lineage: Eukaryota > Metazoa > Chordata > Actinopteri > Cypriniformes > Leuciscidae > Hybognathus > Hybognathus amarus. Next base: position 122,309 of record JAQIUQ010005060.1, on the reverse strand, counting down.
CTTTCTTCACCTCCTCAATCTTGTCACCGTGTTTGTTTAGGATGTGCTTCCTCACAAACTCTGGGCCCTTGAGAGAGATCGAGTTTTTATTTTGTAATTCTCTTCACTGCTCCCAGATGAACTACTAAATGAACAAAGGATCACATTTTTAAAAAAAATCACACACCTTAAACTTTTTGCCACTTAGAGGACAAAGCCACTTGTCTTTGCCCAGTTCCTGTGTGTTGGCCAACACAAACTTCTCAACTTCCTGTTCTGGATCTTTGCGGCCCATCTTCGCTGCCTCATCTTCAGACAGGCTTTCCTTCACGCTGAACAAGTGTCCCAGCTTCTCTTCAAATGTCTTCTGCCAGTCAGACACTACAAGATGGTCAAAAAAAGAAGTGAGATTTTATTCAGTTACATTTCTTTGCATCAAACAAACAGCAAATCCTGTCCGAAACTTTTGGGAATTGGTTGCGTCAGAAGTTGTTGCAAACAAATTTTTTTTTTTAAGTTTAGGACAGGATTAGCCGAGTCAGAAGTTGCTTAGTTCTTAATGTCAAGCACGTCATGTGCTTTATCTTCTGATTCATGCACGTCAACAAATTTAAAGCAGAAATGCACTTTACAACTAAACACACACAACACAGCAAAATCTCTTTAGACAATCAATACCACCACAATACATCATTAGAGGTGTAACAATATATCGCAATACAAAAATGCAATAATATGTATTGTGTATAGTTCACCCACAATGAAAAAAAGGTATAATTTTAGTGTTAATACTACATTAAACTACTAAATTTAATGTTGAATATAATGTATAATAATGCAATGGGGAATATTTGTGGGTTCTGATGATGCCAAATGTCTGATGTTACCAGTAAAAATTGGCCAATATAATTAAATATACTGTATCTAGTCAGTGAGAGTGCAAGCATATATTTATCTAAAATAAAAAAATTAAATTCAATTATTATTCTGGTATCACCATTGTCCCATGCATAAGGTTGCCAGCATTAGGTTACAACCAAGTTCAAGCTTATTCACTTCAACCCCCAATGAAATACCAAATTTAGCATTTTAAATCAGCAGTACACTTTGTGCCAACCGTTTACCAAATGTCTTGGAGCATCGCAATAGCATCATATCGTGAGTTCAGTATCGGAATATGTATCGAATCGTGATATTAGGGTATCGTTACACCCCTAAATATCATCATCATCATCATCCCGCCCAGCTCTAAGAGAGAGTATTTTAAAGCTGAATAAACTACACACTTCCACACTAGTCATTTCTTAGTGAAAGCAGCGCTCACCTTCTCTGTGAGTGATGCGGTTGGGGGGAATCGGCCCTCGGACATGGATAATGCCACAGCGGTTCGGCATCTCATCCTCACTCGGGTACTCGCAGGTGTTGTAATAATCAATCGAGTGTACGATACGCAGATAGAAGAGGAGACGATCCAACACCTGGGAGAAAACCAACACACATTACACTCCTGAGGAATGGGTTTCCAAGTAGAAGCTACATTTGTTTTTTACATTTTTGTGCATCCAAAGTGACTAACAAGGTCACACATATACACACGTGACCCTGGATCACAAAAACAGTCGCAAATAGCACGGGTATATTTGTGGCAATAGCCAACAATACATTATATGTGTCAAAATTATACATTTTTCTTTTATGACAAAAATCTTTAGGTTGTTAAGGAAAGATCATGTTCCATGAACATATTTAGAAAATTTCTAACCTTAAATATATAAAGTTTTTGAGAGTGATGCAGCACAATCGCGAACAAATGCACAAATTTAATGGTGATTTTCTCAATATTTCTCAATGCAACAAATAGTTGCATCTCAGCCAAATATTGTCCTATCCTAATGAACCATACAGCAATGAAAAGCATATTTATACAGATTTCGGGTGTTAGATAAATCTCAATTAAAAAAAAATTACTCATGTGATTGTATTTTTGGTCCAGGGTCACATATGTAGAATAGAAAGTTTTGAGAGCAACAGACTGAGATAAAGACCTGTATCAGGAAGTAAAATAATGGCAAATGTTTCTGAAACAAAAAAGCCTGTTGAATTGCACTACTTCAAAAAATAGGCATTGCATTAACCCTGCTTGCATTGTATTTTGAGGGCTTGCATTTTTATAGGCTGAAACTCAGCATGGTTGAATATTTAAGCTCTGAATATTTCAATTAAAAAAAATGTCAAATGCATTTTCATTATTAAAAATTCAATCCATATTCAACTTTCATATTTCACTTCCAAAATATTCAAACGGTTTAAAAATTCAACAGGCAATTTTCGGTCCAATTTCGCTTCCACAAATTCAACATTGACATCCAGGATCTTCAGGAAAAGCAGTAGATTACGGAGCATAACTCCATCTGCTGTTAGTCGATCTCACCTGCAGGGGGTGCAAGCGTGTGTTGAAGACCAGAGCAACAGTGTTAGAGCAAGCCATTCATTCATAAAAACTCAGTAGTGCAATTCATTCAGGCTTTTTTGTTTCAAAAACATTTGGCATTATTTTACTTCCATACAAGTGGCCTAAGGTGAAACAATGGAAAATAAACCTATTTTATGAGTTATAGCCATGAACATTTAGCACAAGAATTCCCCTTATGACAACAATGAGAATTTTTTATAAACCTGAAATGGTCCTAGTTATCTTCTTATTAGTGTGTAAGATGTGCTGGACATTTAATGTGTCTTTCAGACCTTGACGAGTTTCTCATCTCTCTCCACGGTGATCTCGGTGGGGTTTCCCTCTTTGGATCCCTCCTCGGAGTCGGCTCCTCCGGCACTTCCCAGAAGCTCTTCCTCCTCTGCACTCACTTCCTCTATGAGGTAATCCGTGATGTTTTTCAGGATGGGGTTCTGAGCAGGGATCTACAGAAAAATGGAGGGAAAACATAAAAAAAAAAATGTTTATAGATAAGTCAGTCAAGATATTACCAAAAATGACTACAAAACCAAAATTAAATTCATAATTTAAACTACAAAATTAGTTCAATCATTAATTAATCAAATCTACACATACGGTCAACACAAAATGTATTCAGACACCAAGCTATATCCTCACTTACATAAATTAACTGTAGTTTCCTGCACCCACTAGTAAAAAAAAAAAAAATATATATATATATATATATATATATATATATATATATATATATATATATATATATATATATATATATATATATATATATTAGGGTGTAACGATACACAAAACTGACGGTTCGGTTTTCCCACGGTTTTGACGTTCTCGGTTCAATTCGGTTTAGAAAGCTAAAGGCTTTTTTTTAAACAGTGGTTTAATGAAAAAAAAGGTCTTTGTCTTTAAATTAATTCAGTTACAATTAAACATTTCACAAGGATTAAAAAAATCTGCTAATGCTGTGAACTATATTGAAGGCTGCACATTACTATAATATTAAAGGTTGTAGCCTAGACTTTTAACCTAAATTCAGATGCCATTTATTTTTTAGATATAATAATCAACACAACACATTGTATGAAAACATGTAAACTGAACATAAGGCAGTTTTTACATTAACTTGTGTTTTTTTACTCTAATAATTTACACAGTTGTCATTTTCATGAAAGATAACAAAATTAAATAATCAAGATATCATAAACAGGTTAAGTAAAATATAATATACAGGCTAACATAGTGCATTTATTTAGTGCAAGAGTTCATTTATAGGAAGTTGTGGACACTGAATGACAGCTGCTGAGGTAAATATAATGCTAGTGACAAGCTAAAGCTTTGCTGTTTTATTGACGTCTTTCCGCGGCTGAAACACTGATTGAGCGATTACACGAGTTATGATGCCTTTCAGTAAGTATACTGTATCTTTCAACATACCTTCAGGTGTCTTTTCTGTAACTGAGGAAGAGATGATCGCGTTACTCGCGCGCGCGCTGCCGCTTGAAATGAGGAGCCTAGTAAGCGATCTGTCACGTCACATCAAAGAGCGCCAAAACGCCATTTATTGTTTGAATTTCGTGATAAATAGAATAGACAGAATCTGAAAGATTACACCTTGCTTATTATCGAAAGTAACAAAACACGGAGCTTGTTATTTGGTGTTAATGGTGGTTAGGCTGCAAAAATGAATTCATCGTGTACTGTTTACATAAGACATGAGGTCCATTGAGCCGGGCTGGGCGTGGCCGGGGTAGCAGGGGGCGGGGCGTGTTCGGTACGCAATGACAGTATCGCGATTCAAATCGTGAGTTCAGTATCGCGGTTTTTCGGTTTGAGTTCTAAAATCGTTACACCCCAATATATATATATATATATATATATATATATATATATATATATATATATATAATCTGGGGCCTGTTTCAGAAAGGAGGTTAAGTGAAAACTCTGAGTATGTTAACCCTGAAATGAGGGTAACTCTGAGTTTTCTGTTTCAGAATGGGAGGGATGTTAAACCCGAGAAAGCAGAGTAAGTCAAGCCCGTTTCTGAAAGAGGGGTAACTTATACTCAGAGTCAGTTACCATGGTAACTTACTCTGTGAACCTAACCTGGTCAGGAGCAGGTTTTCTTCAGTAAACCCAGAGTTTCTTGCGGTCTCCTCCCCTTTTTTAAAGAGGAAGTGCTGTTCAAACACCAACAATAATACTAAAATGTATTTACACATTCTTTAAGGAATATATATTGTTTGTCCATGGTTTAATTGACTAAATCTGTTTTGCAGCACTTTGCCAAAAAATAAAAGGATTAAAACATTTGCTAAACTTTTATTTGATTACCACCATTTTTGATAATATATTTCTATTAAATCATTAAAAAAATTGGAATAAAAAACATTTAATAGAACTCAATTATTCATTATACTTATACTCAATTATAAGTTATTAATGATAAAAAATAAGATGTCAATCTTATTCATAATCAATTATGGAAGTTAGTTGATTAGATAGGCTTATGTTTTATTGAACAAATGTTTAATTTATTTAACTGTAATTTTAACTGATGATGATAATAAAATAACCGTAAATTTAATAATGCAGTTTATATATTTAATAATTGTTTAATACCATAAACCGTGATATTTTCTGAGACGTTATCATACTGTGAAAATCTCATACATTACAACCCTAGATGGGGGAGTCCCCACCCCATCCCCACTGTTAATCAAGTTACTCAGCAACTTTAACTCATGTTTTAAATTAACTACTTTTTACTTGAGTAGATTTTTAGACTGGTATTTTTACTTTTACTTAAAGGTGCATTGCGCAACATTTTATGTTAAAATTAGCCGTTTTCTAACCCATACATGCTGAAACAATCGCCTGATGGGCTGAATGAGCCCTTCTCTGATCACTGCGATCGCCTCTATAATCCTGTACAGTGAAATATATAAGAGGGATTCGGGCTCGAATCTGAGACTGGGCGTGACGTCATGCGCGTTCACGCTCGCCTGGCTATGTGCCTGCAGGATAGTGTATTCGCCGCTGTTCTCCGTATCAGAGAAGACAACTCGAGCGACGCAACTTTAGTCAACTTTCCCAAAAGTAGAAGATGGATTCAAAGGGGCTGTTTAGTCTACATCTGGTCACTTCATGTGTTTTCTGTGATCGGATAACTTATTCGATCGTGAAAAGACCAGGTTGAATCCAGACGGATTTGAATCCGATAGCTCAAACCACTTGAGGATGTGGTCTGGGCTGTATTCCAGACGAAACTGGACAAGTGTAAATGCATCTGGTTGTTGAAAACAGGCTATGTCATGTTGTTTTAGTCATATATGACGACGTGCATCAGCCTGAGCAGGCGAGTGTATTCATCAAACCAGCGCGCGCAATCTATCGCAAATGAAAGTGAAAGTAAGACGCATACGATTAACACTAAGTTACCTTCTACCTCCACTATCTTCATTAAAAGTAGCCTTAAGAAATGAAATGATCTCATACCAGGGCTTTTGCCGCTCTCTCTTATTGCTGTCTTTGCTGATTTTGAAATAGCCGAAGCCGATGATCAATAAATGCAGCTCATCTGTTGCTTTCGGTGACGTGCACTTCATGAAATCTGTATATAACGCGGGAATTGAATATCAGATTAATATCCGTTTTGCAAAAACACATTTATGTGACCAGGTGTAATGGAATCGTTTTGATAAATCAAATAGATCTGAGAAAACGCATTGTGGCCAGGTGTAAAAACAGCCCCAAAGAGACCGGCTTGTAGTTCATTACAAACCCCAACGCAAACTCCACGTAAGACAAAGAAAATACAACTTCTGTCTGTCCAGTGCCAGTCGTCGGAATAAGACTAGAGTCAACATCGGGAAGGCTTTCAACAAACGGAGAGATCTCGGGCGGTCTGCTCTAGGGCTCAAACGTGTTCATGAACGTGTTTCCATAATAACACAATCATAAGTGGATACAGTAAGCACATAAAACAGTTCAACATGGAGATCAATGGAAACAAAAGCCGAAGTTTTCTACCCCTGTTTTCCCCTCACACACACATAGGCCTACATAAGTGTGTAATTTACTCAAATGCCTTTCCTTTCATATATTTTAAATGACTTGCAGATTTATAACTGTATTACCTCATTATGACTGTAACAAAAGATGTGTGCCTGATGCTCCTTTGGTTATGAACAGCTCGTGCAAACGTGCGTGTATTCCGTGTATATGTCTACTCTATAAAGTCTATGGTATTCCATGAGCGCGCACGCAGTTTCATTTGTCACCAGAGGGGGCGTAGTTCTGCAAAAACTCAGAGACTTGCATTATGCTCCTTTAAGTAAAAATATATCAAAGTAATAGAAGCCTACTTTAGGTTGAATAACATTCTTCCAGTTTCACCTCTGATATTATAACAGTAAGTTACTCTAAAATAGTTATGAATTATTAACTACAAATGACATCTTCAACGGTGTAGTTAGATTAATGTAATAATTACTATCTCTGGAAAGTATTGGTCTACATATCAGTGATCACTAATTGCTAAATCGTATATCAACCTCAACCACTTGAACAATACAAGGAGGAGAGACAAGAAACTGCACTTTTAATTCTTTCAAATTAACAATATACAATTGCATGAATTATTCTTGAATTGATCAAAGTGTGTAGAGGGAGAAGGTTACATAAAAATATACATTTTAAAAATGTATGTTAAATCCACTATTGTTTTATACTGAATTGGTCTATAGTTTATGCAGTAGCCTATTTAATGTAATTGCATCATATTTTATTTTAAATTACAGAAGAATTAAGAGTAATCCCTTTAATTAAATTACAATATTTAGATTACTTAATTAATTATACCCAACACCTCTTTTTGTCTGGCGCTGTTGCCATGGTGACTCATAATATCTGTGCTACATTGATAATGGCTTTTTAGTGGTGCTTGAAAAGCAACACTATTGTTATTGTCCATACTTATTAATCTTATTATTCCGCGCTTTTTTGGCACGCTACTCCTCCCGCAGTTTTTGTCACAGACCCATGAAAGTGGTGTCAAAACGGTGCGGCTTGATCGGGAATGGTGTGCTATGACTTTTCTAAGAGCTCGGGGTACGATGTTCGCACAGCGGACGAAAAACCGGCCAAAAAAGTCCCATTGACTTACATTGGGGAGACTTATGATGATGTCATAAGCTAGAGTGACATCACGCACTCTAGCTATGATTCATCATACATCATGATGAATCATGATGACATCAGAGTGCGTGATGTCACTCTAGCTTATGACATCACGCACTCTAGCTTATGACATCATAAGTCTCCCCAATGTAAGTCAATGGGACTTTTTGAGTCACGTGTGTCACGTGTATTTATAAATCATGATGTCATATGATGTCATAAGCTAGAGTGACATCACGCACTCTGATGTCATCATGATTCATCATGATGTATGATGAATCATAGCTAGAGTGCGTGATGTCATAAGCTAGAGTGACATCACGCACTCTAGCTTATGACATCATGATGTCATAAGCTGATGTCATCAGCTTGTATGCAATATTGTACCACACTCTAGCAACCGGGTGGTGAGTTTTGCCACTGCAAGCACCACTTCACATTTTCTTCTGGAAATGTACATTCTAGTTTATAGTTGTGGTGCATGCGCTTAACTCAGAGTCAGTCAACTCAGAGTTGATTGAACCAACTCATTTCAGCTGTTCTGTAACCGAAAACTCAGAGTTTCCTATCTCAGGGTAAGTCAACTCAGAGTTCAAGCTTTAACTCAGAGTTGGTTGAACCTCCTTATTGAAACGGGCCCCAGGTGTGTGAATAATTTTTGGTTTGACTGGACAAACATTTAAATTTCACAAAGCATTTTTTATATAAATTCTAATAATATAACTTTATTTGACAAGCTATGGAGAGTTCATTAACGTTACTTGACATTGTTTACAAGCTATTTTACCGACATCTTTCGCAGTTGAAACACTAATTGAATCCCAGACACATTTCAGAAAGTTGTATTGTTTAATAGAGAAAGTTGATTTAAAATTGTATCAGTCCGAGATTGTGCAAGTGAGATTACCTCTAGAGCGGCCGTCTCTTCTCTGGGTTTGTGGCTCCAGAGTCTCTCCGGTCATCCAGTGCATGGATGAGTTTAGCAGCCATCTTGATGTCGTTCCGGAAGAACCTGCTTGTGCTGAGTCATCCCGTTCACGTTACGCACACGACGCGCCAGATCTCGGTTCGACTGCGGGAGCCAACTCACAGTCCCGCAGCTGGTCACAGAGGAACAGGAGGAGAGAATGAGCGAGAGACGTTTGCAATGCATGATGGTTCGTCAGGCTGGTGGTTCTAGAACTCACCCGGATGTTCTGCAGGTTCCAGCAGATTTCTTTGATGTTCACACCTCTGTCAAAGGTCACCCAGCAACGCCTAAAAAACCTGGGCCACAAAGAGATGAGAAATGAGCTTCATTTTAGTAAATGAAAGAAAGAGGGGAACTTGTAGTGAAGCATTTAAATAAATAAATATATATATATATATATATATATATATATATATATATATATATATATATATATATATATATATATAGGCACATAAACAAATGTTAATTTAGTAAAAAATTTGGGGAAAAATAAAGAATTGAGATAGGATCCTTAAATTTGATAAAACTGAATTTGTGATATGAAGGACCTGCAGGGATTTGAATACATATTTCAAGGCCGTTTAACAGAAAATGCAATGCAAATCCCAGTAAAATATCCTACATTTCAGTTGTACCTCTTGACCTAAAGAGTGATGAAATTGAATTAAACTTACCTGCGCTCTGGCTGCGGTTCTGACAAACAAACGCGCATAAATCCTGGATAACGTCGACACAGCTGTTAAGAAAGTGCCAAGTCTTTAATCATCAGCATTCAACAACAACACGGGCAATAACAGCGAAACTCAGCAGTGTTTTGTGCAAACACTCACAGCGACGATCTCCGCTTTCAGATATGGTGGGAGCGATGCTCCTCATGAAGAGAGAGCAGGTCCTGTGAAGAGGTCGAGGTCGTGGAGGCTGATCATCCTTCGGCTTCTTCTCCTTTTCTTTCTCCCTTTCCTTCTGCTCCTCCGTCCGCTCCTTTACATCAGCGGCTTTAAAAGACCAGAAACGTGTCACAACCATGAAACTTTAAAGGGATAGTTCACTCAAAAACTGAAAATTACCCCATTATTTACTCACCCTCAAGCCTTCCTAGGTGTACATGACTTTTTCAGATGAATAGTGTCAGTTACATTAAAAAAGTTTTATAATGGCTTTATAATGGCAGTTTCTGTTTAAGTCCATAAAAGTGCTTTTGTCCATAATAAAAGTGCTTCCATCCATAATAAAAGCACTTCCATCTATGATAAGTGCTTTCTTCCATAATAAAAGAACTTCAATCTAAGATAAAAGTGCTTTTGTACATAAAAGTGTTCTCTTCCATAATAAAAGCACTTCCATCCATGATAAAAGTGCTTTTGTACATAATAAAAGTGTTCTCTTCCATAATAAAAGCACTTCCATCCACGATAAAAGTGCTTTTGTACATAATAAAAGTGTTTTCTTCCATAATAAAAGCACTTCCATCCATGATAAAAGTGCTTTTGTACATAATAAAAGTGTTTTCTTCCATAATAAAAGCACTTCCATCCATGATAAAAGTGCTTTTGTACATAATAAGTGTTTTCTTTCATAATAAAAGCACTTCCACCCATGATAAAAGTGCTTTTGTACATAATAAGCGTTTTCTTCCATAATAAAAGCACTTCCACCCATGATAAAAGTGCTTTTGTACATAATAAATGTGCATCCACCCATGATATAAGTGCTCGAAACGCCGTTTAGACTAATTCGTGACTGCTGCTTTGTGTTACTCTATGCTCCATCAATGCATCATGTCAAAGGGCAATCTTTCACTATAAATCAATCTGTGTTTAGTAAATCAAAAGATTTAAATATGGATATTCTTCTTACAAGAGCCTTTTTTAACCCGCCAGAGCCGTGTGGAGCCCTTTTATCATGGACATGATGCACTTTGATGGTCATTCACTGCCATTATAAAGCTTGGCAGAGCCAGGACATTTTTTAATATAACTCTGATTGTATTTGTCTGAAAGAAGTCATATATGGCTTGAGGGGAGTAAATCATAGGGTTATTTTCATTTTTGGGTGAATTAATCCTTTAACACTGCGGATTCATTGCCAGAAGCCTTGACACTGACCTTCCCCTTCCTCTTCTTCCTCTTCCTCCTTATCCTCTCCCTCGTCCGGTTCTCTCTCTTTCTCTGAGGGTTTCTCGGAGCAGTGAGAGTTCGAGTTCGGAGTCAGAATCGGATTTCGCTCTCAGATGCACTGGCTTCATCTTCACTGTCTCCACTGTGCTTCCTCTTCCTCTTCTTACTCAGCTAGAGAGAGACAGAATGCAGTGTTTTAAATTGGAGTTTACATTTTAAACAATAAATGCTAATGATGGGAAGTCTGCTTTATTTGATTTACACTACAGTAGTAAAATTACAATACTTATGTCTCTTTACATGCAAGAAATTAAAGCCTTGAGCTTTTATTTTGACAGCAAATTGCTGGGAGACCTATACATTTGACAAATGTATACAAATGCTTTATTAAAGCATGCACACAAACAATGTTGGAAATAATGTGAATATGAAAGTGTGAGTAATGCATATTTAGTTTATTGAGAACTGAGATGCTGTAAAAATCAGAGGTTCTCTAGTGAACATGTCCTGGGTCGTTAGATGGCTCAAAACTCAATGATAGAGATATTTCATATTTTCAATTCATTATGAAATTGTGGCATGACAGATTAGACTATTGTCAGGCCGCCATAGTGTAAGTAATTAATAGGAAACACTGGAATGCCAATACACTGGATAGCATTGAATGCAAAAAGACATACTAAGATAATACATATTTACAGTCTGGCCAAATAATTGGCACGTCAACTACCCAAAGCAGCAGAACTTGGCTAGCTAACCTTCTTGGGTTCTGGGATTGGTTCAGCAGGGGCTTCTTTCTCAGTCTTCTCTCCTTCACTTCCTCCTGCAGAAGCGGCTGCATCTTTCTCAGTCTCCTCATCACCCTCTCCCTATTGACGTACAACATTAAAGGATTAGTTCACTTTAAAAAAACTTTTGCTGATAATTTACTCACCCCCATGTCATCCAAGATGTCCATGTCTTTCTTTCCTCAATTGGAACAGAAATTAAGGTGTTTGATAAACATTCCAGGATTTTCTCCATATAATGGACTTCAATGGGGTCCAAACGGTTCAAGGTCCAAATGAGAGACTCCATTGAAGTCCATTATATGGAGAAAATCCTGGAATGTTTTCATCAAAAACCTTAATTTCTTTTCAACTGAAGAAAGAAAGACATGGACACATGGCAGAGTTTTTATAAAAGTGAACTAATCCTTTAAAGATCTTCATCGTTCCTTACAATACTGCATGATGATTTGCTCCATTATGCAACATTCACTCACAATCTTGTCTTTTTCGATGGAGGGTTTGCGCTCAACATCCACAGGCCGGGGCTCGTCCCCGTTTGGGAGGATCAGAACCAGGTCCACCAGATGCGAGTCTCTCTCGCTCCTCTTCTTCCTCGTTGGGCTGTTCCAGGATACGCAGGTCATTTTCCCCTCCTCCTTCCATCTTGATCACGGCTAACGAAAAAAAAACACTTGCTTTGAGGAAATTATTCAGACATCAGATTTAATTAGATATTTTTGTACTAGTGGGTACAGTCAAGTCACATTTATTTATATAGTGCTTTTTAGAATGCAGATTGTCTCAAAGCAGCTTCACAGTGATAATATGAAAATAATACAACACAGATCAATAATATCAGGACACTGTAGGTCATTTAAGTAAGTGAGGAGAGCAAAATAAAAGTAAACTGTCATATTATACCCAAAAATTATTCATACATTGGACTACCAGTAAAATTTATTTAAACAATTGGGACAAAAATTCAGACACTTTGACCTGACCTTGTTTTGCTTAAAGGTGCAATCTGTAAGAACGACTAGTGGTCAAAATAGGTACTGCAGGCAAATTCAAAATATCGGAGATCATTGTTTCTGGAGAGCGCCACCTGCTCATGGATGACGCTCACACGGGTTGCCAGTCTGAGTCATTTTTAACGTAAAATAACTGGGTGTAGAAGTGTTTTTCAGAGATGAGTATTTGAACTTAGTTTTTTTTCTTTAATTGCTAATGTGACCTTTTTACACCACAGACTGAACAAAATTAAGCATTGATTGGTAATTTGACCTAAATTAAATTGTGTACTTCAACAGCTGACAGAGATTCAACTTAATTTGAGACAGTCAAACAGAAGGATGGACAAAACCAGTGAAATATCAACTGATTTGATAACACATTTACATGTGTAAACCAGGCAGGTAACCAACAGTCATAGTACCTCACATAAATCACATTAGTGATGCACCAAAATTCAAGATTTCGTTTAAGCCAAAAAACAAAACCCAGAAAATGTAATCAATTGACAAAATCAACAAATAATAACAGTAGCTACATTTTAATAAGGCAGTTATTCCTTGTTAAAATAAACATTTAAATGGTGAATGCAATAAAAACTTCAGATTTATTCAAACACGCATTAAATAACAAAGATTTAATATAGGCTAGTGCATATCTAGAAAAATGGTCCTCTATTCTTCTCCATGCCATTGGAGAAACACTAATCCAATGTTACTGTTCCATTAAAAATAGTCAAATTAATTGAATTTTAGTGCATCATCAAATGGACGGATAGGAATGACATGAGGGTGAGTAAATAAACATTAATTCTTTTCAGATGATTAAAATGAGCATGCAAAAGAAAAGCACTTCTCCAAACCTGCATCTAAAATCTTGGTGATTTGGGGAAGCGCTCTATATCCAAAGTGACGGATTCAAACCAGCTATTCTCCATGAGAAACATGTAGACGTTCAGCCGGTTCTGTAGGGCACTGTGGGATTCTGCTTTGCGCCTCCCAGCCTCATCCGGGTGGTACTTGGAACGAAACCTGACAGGCGGACAGAGGAGAAGGGGACAAATGGGGTGTTTGGGGAAGAAAACAATACGTTAGCAACTAGTCATGCAATCTTTAACCTAGTCCTAACCTGCCTTATAAATACATCTATAGATCAGCAATTATTAAAGTAAACAATTATATCCAACAACCTTATTATGCCACATAGCAGCCCCACTTTGTCATATATTGTAGCTCTATTCCAAAACTAGTGAGCTGTTGACGCCTTTTGGCTAAATTCAAAGACAGCATTGCGTGACGTGTCTCCTTCCAAAATAAGACGAGACATTATGGATATAGATATTTAGCCATGTTTTTGCCAAATTGTATATCTAGAGCATCCCAAACCATCCCATTTCTGCAGTTTTGCTCTAGTTAAAATGCTGTCTTTGAAGGTAGCTGTATCACTAGTTTTTGAATAGAGCATTTGTTTGCCAAAGTGCACTTGTCAGTCTTAATATACTATAAAAAGAACTTGTGTGTTTAAGTGTGTGTAATACAGTAACACTCACCACCAAAGAAGAAAAATGAAAAATAATAAATGCATTATAAAGAAATGAAAGTCAAACAGTTTTCCATTGTGTGCACTAAATTTACCTGATGTACTCAACACATTTACACTGAGAGCGGTCTTCTCAGAGGAGTGTGTACATTTGGGGGGGTTTTGAGTGATCCAAATATCAAAAATGAAAAAGAAAGGGGAAGAAAGGCATCACACACTACAGAAAAGAAAAAAAGTCTTTCCGTGAGCGCGGCGGCAGGTTTGGATTGTGAGTGTTCGAACTGTCTAACTAAGAGCCCTGGTACTTTGATTCTAACGGCAGCTGCATTGTGCGCAGTGCAAACCCTGACTAGCTAACAGCGACTCCTGCGGACGGGTCCAAGCGCTTTTCTCATCTTCCAATACCTTGTGGTGATGGAGGGAAGAAGGGTTTGTTAATTTGTAAACAAAAAAAATCTGAAAAGAAATGAATGTTTAAAACATCTGCATCAAATCAATGGCGAGACCAATTCAGTTTCTGTAGACTCAAAATAAACTATAATTCTTATGGCAAATGATGAATGATTTCAAATGTTAACAAAACTCAAAACACAATTGACTTTAATGCATTAAAGTGTGTAACTATAGGATGCACCAAAGTTTCAGCAACCAAAAATATTTGGTTAACGAATTATTGTTTAATTAGCGCTCCTCTGATGGTGCGTTTTGACTGTCAGTGACCATTAGCTGTAGCTACACCAGTTCAACTAATAGTTATAGCACAAAACAAACATGAACATCAGAAGGTATATATATATATGAAGAGTTCAGATGCAAAAGCCTCTAAATGCCATTTAAATTTTCTTCTAAAATGACAATTTTTATCAAGCTTGTATATTTAAGTTCAGTAATTTCACTTAAATGACAATTAATAGGTAATCTTCATAGAGAGCCTAAGTCCCCGCCCCTCCGCTTCCGGTTCATGGGACCTTATTTCGGAAAAACAATGCATGGTAGTCAATGGCGAGAGATAACTTATCTTTTTATTCCGTGTGAACTGTGTCCTGGATTACACATATGATGTTTGTCAATTTAAAAGATAATTATGAAAGCCAAGAAAGTCGCAGTTCGTCATAAAACAGAAGAGTAACTTTTAGTTTTATGTGAAAAACCCTCAATGAACTACATTTCCCGGAGGCGAAACAACGAGCGAGATCAGCTGCTGTGTGTGTGTGCAGTCTGGAACAACACACTCATGACGGTAACGTTACGATTATAACGGAAGACTATAGAAACTATGACACAGCCTCAGTAAAGTTCGCTTCATTCATTGAGAGAAAATGTGCGCCTTTGGGGTTTGTAGTCTTTGTAATTACGTATTTTCACAGTCTTATATCTCAACAGTTTTACATCAAACTGCGACTTTCTTGACTTTAAAATGTCTTTTAAATTGACAAACATCATATGTGTAATTCAGGGATCAATTTAAACAAAATCAAAATATTTGTTATCTTCTCGCCATTGACTACCATACAATATTTTTCTGTTATAAGGTCCCATGGTGGTCGACCGGAAGGGGAGGGACTTAGGCTCTCTATTGCCATTTAAGTGAAATTACTGAACTTAAATATACAAGCTTGATAAAAATGATCATTTTAGAAGAAAATTTCAAATGGCACTTAGAGGCTTTTGCATCTGAACTCTTCAATTATACGATTTGTTTCAGCAACAAAATAATAATTTCGATTTGGCGCATCACTTGTATATTTGACAATAAAGCCAGTACTCGTTAGTACAAAAAGACAAAACAATCTAGCCAAAAGCCTGTTTAACAATTAAACTATTCTAACTAGAGGTCATAAATGGATCAGTCAAATGTTCAGAGATGCAGAAATCAGCCTCTTCTTTGTTGAGATGCAGGACTCTCTTACGATCACTAGCTTAATGCACAAACATCACCTAAACAAAACACTAGGGCAAAAACAGCAACTGTTGTCGTACCACTCTTCATCTTTATGGGCCAGGAAGAAGTCCTGCGTCTGCTGACGCCTAAAATCGATCTTGTACTCATTGTAGCGTTTTGACCAACTCCGTCCTCATCCACGGAGTCATCCAGAGACAGCAGGAACTCCTTAAACGTCTTCATCACAGGAGGGGGAGGACCGAGGTCCATGTCGTGGATGTTTCCCAGCCTGGAGGAAGGCCAGAGAGAAGACCAAATGTTTAGCACAGGTTAAATACAAAAAAAAAATGATTAGAGCTGCCAATAGACGAGTAACCATTAGTCGACTAAGATTTTATTAGTCGGTTAGACACAGAAAAAAATTTAAAAATACTCCACAAGAAGTGGCGAAATTAGGCAGGCTGTAACTGTTAGCGGCAGGAAAGGTCTACTCAAATATTCTTAAACTCACAATAACAACAAAATGTTGTGCTTTTGAAAAATAATGCTGCTTTCTGTCTATTCGGTTCTCAGTGAACTTGAGTGCATCACATTAATGAACCGAAACTAAGCGTATACTTGCCTCACAGACATGAGAAATATCTATAGAAAGGTTAAAAAGTCTACATTTGAATTAACAGATTTAATTGGAAAATAAATACTCAGATTATGTAATTCGTAGGCTATGAAATGTGCATACTGCGGAGATGTAGAGTCAGCATCGATTTACATATCAGGGTTGCTGCACTGTCAAATTTAAGGCTTTTTAAGACCTGAAGACATCTAAATTAATACCGTACATTGGGGTGCGCAATATTGACAAAAATATACCTAGATATTTTTTATGTTTTGTTGATTATAATTAGATGCTATTTTACTGATTGTGCTTTTGTACTGGTACCATAGCTTGTTTAGGCCTGTTGACTACAGACTTACGAAAATATTCATATTTTTCATATTCTATGCAGTGGTTAGTTCACAAAAGTGACAGAAATTAAGATTAAGATCGTTAGTTGCTGCCGTGAATGACGCGTGAACAAGCAAATCCACAAAGATAGTATAATAAATACATACGCCAATTAGATAGTTTTAAAGATGCAATGTGTAAAAATGGAGTATCTGATAAACAGAAATGCAATTACATCCATAACTGTTTAAAATTAGGGCTGTCCAATGATTAATCATGATTAATCACATCCAAAATAAAAGTTTTTGTTTAGATAATATTTGTGGGTACACTGTGTATAATTATTTTGTATATATAAATACACACAAATGCTTGTATATATTTAAGAAATATTTTCATGTATATACATGTATATAGATTTATATATAATTTATATTATATATAAATAATTTTTTTTATATAAAAATATTATTTTTTTCTTAAATATACATGCGTGTGTGTGTGTGTATTATATATATATATATACAAAATAATTATACACAGTGCACCCACAAATATTATGTAAACAAAAACTTTTATTTTGGATGTGATAAATCGTGATTAATCATTTGACAGCCCTATTTAAAATCTAAATTTAAGACTTTAAGGATGTAACCCATCCTTAAATTAGATTTCTAAAAGGCCATAAAAAGTTTAGGTTTTATATGATTTCTGCAGCCCAAAAACAAAAAACATGACCAATAAAATATTAATGTTTAGACCATCTCTCTAACAGTTTTTTTTTTCGACACATTCATAATACATTTGCCGGTGCGCTGTGGCAAGCTTTACGTGTGCATTTGAGCGCTGATTAGGCCATCAAAATATAGAATTAAAGGCGCATTACTTATTCATGGCTTATTAATATAAACACGTGATTAGTCGACTAATGGCTTAATTAAACAACCTCTAGTCAAGCAAAACATCTTTCCAGCGGCTCGTTATCGTCTCTCTCACCTGGCCTGAATGGGGATCCCATGGTGAGGCTGCATGAGGTGCATGTCAGGGTGACCCCAGGGCTGCGGGGGGCATAGCTGGGTCCTCCACTCGCCTCCATAACCAAGATCATAGCCACCATGATACGGGTCGCCTCCATGGTCATCCCTGAGAAAAACAAATGACGGGGGTAAGAAATGCAGAAGGTTTTTTATCTCAGGTGCTCTAGTTGTTTCCCAGACTACAGTAGAGGGTGTGCAGGGATTACACGTTTTCATCATCCTGAAGTCAACTGGGTTTTTTTGTTGGTTAAATGCTTGAAACAAGTCTGTGGTGAACAAGCTTGAGGTATTTTCACGTTTTAATGTAAGACATGAAATACATCAAGGGTATAAATACAAAGGTTTAAAGTCTTTTTACTTGGATGTAGCATTAAGCTTTGTATTAATAGAAAACCTGTAGTATTTTCGAATTACCATGCTTTCCACCCTCATATCCACAAGACGAGAGATTTATGTATTTTTTGTCTGGCCAGAAGCTAAAGACAAGTCAGTAGTATCCTCGTTTTCTTCAGTACCACGTCTGGGTTTGTGGTGTATTCTTTGGTTTTCTCCAGTCAACATTTTACCGGTCCAATCAGCGAACAGAGGGAGTGGCTGAGAACGGTGCTCGATTTCGCTGAGTTTGAGTCGTCATAGATCACGACCAAACATTAGCGAATTGGTTATGCCAAATCCAGAGTGACTCTGAGCAGATTCAATAGTTTTAAACTTCAACAGAGGACACGCCTACAAGGAAGTAGTGTCGTCAAATATTCGGTACTATGGTGCCTCACGATATGATGACATGATTCCATTCATCTCCGAGAGTTTCATTTGAGAAAACTATCGTCACATTATACACACGCACAAAAATTCAAATGCAGCCCGTCAAAATAAAAGTTTGTTTTGACTTAAAGAAATTGAAAGAAATAATTATATCAGGCTTCTGTACAATAGATTTAACTACGTCTCCATTAAATAAAAAATACTACCACTAATAATAATAATGTGTGTGTAGAAGGTTGCTTATTTTTCACTTGATTATTTTATAAGCAATATTTCTAAATATCAATATTTTCGTTGAAACAGCATGTGGGTCAATGCTTTCATCAATTAACAGTCATAAATAAATAAAAAATTTAAGTAGTTAACCTCTTAAGCTCTTTGGTTTATTTTGGAATTCCGCATAAAAGTGGACATACCCAAATCTGATGGCTCCCTATACCCACATACAGTGAAGTAAATGCAAATAATTGGTGTCATTTTATAGGAAACCCTTTAAACAAACAAAATCAAGTGTCAAATGTAATAAAAATGATTGTATGTGTTTAAAATATCAAAAGAAACACACAAAAAAGTAGGCGCTTTTGTGTTTTTTTTCTTTGAATCTTTGTTTGAAAGTGTATTACTCTGGTATTGTGTGCAACAGCTACCTATTATAAGTTCCATTTGATTCCACTAGATGTCCCCAACACTGAAAAAAAAAATTATGTGTCTAACATTTCGATTAAAAAAGTTATTGCTATGACACCAAGGGGAGGCAAAGTGGCATTTTAGTGTCTTTTATGAGAGAGTGCGTCCAGACTGCGCGCTGAAGAATATCTACTTTTTTTTTTACTCTGAGGCAAAATTGCGCTAAATATCTCAGACTCTGTTTGTTTTAGAGGAAAGGTGTGTCCACCATAGATGTCCACGACATGTCACGTCATGCTGAGATAAGCGTAAGCTTCCCAATGATGCGTAGTTCGTCATCATCCGTAACGATCAACATATCATGTGGATTCGTATGAAAACAATGACTTATTTCCTGCGCTACTGGACTAAATGAGACATAATAGGGGATTATTTATCAAGCGAAACTCACATGAAGGCGAAAATGGACTCATTTTGAAGAAAACAGTCTAAGGTGAAAGTCTATGTATATTTTTGACTACTTTTAGCTCAGACATGCTGTAATCGGAGACGAAATGTAAGCGTTTCTCCTAGTTTGTTTACAAATATCAAAGATGTACTTCGCGAATAGTTATGCAATCATTTGATCTGTTGTATTATGTCAACTAAATAAACCATACAGCAAAAATCACGTGGAAGAAAGGGTTTGTTTGATATATGACTTGCCTTTGTTGATCAAATTTGACCAACGCTATCAATATTCATATTCATAATCACACTTACTTTTGAACGGTATTTCGGTTGCGGGTGGAGGAATATAAACTTTTAAATTATCCAATATGTAAAATGAATTAAAAAATGATGGTTTTGTGTGAAAAGTAAAGGGTCTAAGCTTTGTAATGATATAACATATGACTGTTAATGTTTCATCAGGACCTTTAAATATTAAAGGGCGATCATAATAACGTTCTTAATAACGCAATCCCCCCGGTACGGGTTTACGACCTTAACAGGTTAAATTGGAAAAATAGATCAAACGGATTTTGCTGTGGTACCGAAATTGGCACCGAGCAAATCTTTTAATGGTTCTGTACCGCTGATTATGAATTTCGGTACCATGACATTAACAAGGAAGTTAACGCTTGTCAATGGAGCAAATGAAATTGTTGAGACTCTTCTTCTTACCAGTCTCTTCTCATGCGCTTCTGCTGGGGGCTCATGTCATGACGTGGGAGTGAGAATCTCTCTGTCTGCCTCTCTCATAGTCCCGGTACTCTCCTCGACTCCGCCGCTCGCGGCCCCGGTCCCACTCTCTAGCCGAGGGCCGCCAGTAAACGACAACCACAAGAAACACATAAAAATGTGCAAACATACAAGCCTTTTGACTAATATCACACCCCAAGAAATACAAATAAAGGACCTGAATTATACATACCAGCATGTTACAAATCAGTTAGTTGTGCATTCAGTAATATTTTGGTAGTGATAAAAGTGTGTAAATTGTGGTGTCGCACAGTTTTGACAAATTAAAGTCTATATGCGAGTGTCTATATATTTAATAAATATATAGACACTTCGCACATTGGCGGATGCTTTTCTGCAAAGCGACTTGGCCATTGCATTTCAAGGCACACATTGGTTCTGAATTAAATGTCAACAGTATTTATAACTAAATACTGTTGACATTTAATTCAGAACCAATTAAGAACGTAAACGTGTGCCTTGAAATGCAATGCAAGTCGCTTTTGATGAAAGCATCCGCCAAATGCAGTAAAGCGTAATTCCCTTATGCAGGTTAATTCCCTCTTCCTCACCTGTCATTCCAGTCATCTCTCCGCCGGTCCTCTCTCTCCCGGGAACGGTCAACATCGCTCCTCTCCCTGCGGAATTTGTCTCTGCGTCTGCGGTCGTACTCGTCGTCGCTGTCGCCCATGGTGTTCAAATAAGGACGAGGATCAGATGTTTACTGTGATACACAACAGAGAGGAGATGAATGTTCATTATTGACAGATTGTACCTATACTCGACTTCACAATGCATAAATCACAATGTCATAAGTGCATCAAAATCCTACATTTCTCTTAAAGGGATAGTTCAACCAAAAATGAACTATCATCTACTTACCCTCAAATTGTTTTAAATCTATATAAATTTCTTTCTTCTGCTGAATAAGAAATATTTTTAGAAAAATGTCAGAATTTACTAACATGGTATTTCGCTCCCATACTATTCAAGTCAATAGGATCAATCAACTGTTTGGTTAACCAATTTTTTTTAAAATATATTTTGTGTTCATGAGAAGAAACTCATACAGGTTTGGAACTTGAGGGAGAGTAAATGACAGAATTTCATGTTTGTGAACTATCGTTTTAAAACACTGATTTGACACATCCTATTTTTTGTAATAACTTGTGTGCAGATACAGAGAGCACCGTGTATGAAATTAAAATCATAACTATGATATAAATACACAACACAGGCTACGCACACAATAGCCAGCGCCATGCGCGCGCGTCAAGATCCTGTCCCCATAAACCACTCATCAACTTAACCACAAAATCCAGTGTATGGTGAATTATCGAACATTTTGGATACCCAAAGAACACGTAACGCGATTATACACAGTATAATCACAGATTACGAACAAATGGCACGTATTCATAGCGGCTCCGTCGAGTTACGTAAAAAAAAGTCGCTAACCGCAACAAAGAGGAACACGTTCAGACAAACTTGGGCAAAAGAGTTAAGTATAACTTTAAGTCGATGTTAAAAATCGGTGGAAAGACACACAATAAATGCTTTATGTCCAATACTAACCAATAACTAGGTTTAAAAGGCTTTAATCTGGTGCACTCCTGCCAGCGCGCGACCGTCCCGAACGTACAGCAGCGGAAGTGACGAACACATATAACGGGACTACAGCGCGGCAGCGCCACCGTGTGACTCGGACGACCGCAGCAGATCGGGTTTCCCGTGTTTACATTCTGTGGAGATAATGGCAAGCTACACTCGCTGTTTACATAGACAGTGAAAAGAAAGGCTGTTTACCAAGGACTGCTTGGTGTTAACACCATAGTGAGGGAGTTTGCAGTCACGCCTAAGAGCAAGAAAGAGAATGGCTTTAAATTATATATTTCAAGCTATATTGAGTAACGTTATTCTCATATCATGCGAAATTCGACTATCATTAACGTTAGCGAAGCGAACCGTTTCTGTACCAGTACCATTAAATAAAGTTCATACCAGTCTGTATATTATTTTATCTATTATTTGGATTATTTGATATTAGTTAAATAGGTAAATTTGAAAATGGCTTGTTTATTCAATGTAACTTACATACAAATTGACATTCTCTGGCTGTACTGAAACGGAGCAGAGCTGGCACAAACCTAGAACAATGGTCATTTTAACTAAATTTGCTAATAAAACATTATATTAAAATACCAACTTCTGGATATGTAAAAATAGGGGAAAAACTATTATATACAATGAGCATTTATTTGAGTTTAATGTTTTATTAGCTTAGGATACATACTTTATCTAGATAACTAGGTGAATAACAGCATTTTGTTGACATTAGTTTATTATTCAGTAAAAAAATCGAGTGATGAATTGACTGCTGTATATTATAATCTCGAAAATTTTGCTGTATTAGGCTAATTATTAACATGGGTATTTTCTAAGGAAGTCTAAGCTAGATCGTGTCAATAAAATGGCGATTCTGAGAGGAAGTTTGCTCAGGGTTTAAAGAAGACATTTGGCAGATTTTTGTAGAAAGTAAAAAAATAAAAACATTTTTATTTCAGGATTCTTTGATGAATAGAAAGTTCAAAAAGAACAGCTTTTATCTGAAATGGAAAGCTTTTGTTACATTAAACTCTACCCTTTAAAAAAGTTTGGGGTCAGTAAGAATTTGTATTTTATTTTTGGGGGAAATAAATAAGAAATCAATACTTCTATTCATCAAGAATGAGTTACATTGATCAAAAGTTACAGTAAAGACATTTTATAATGTTAGAAAAGATTCTAATTAAATAAATGCTGTTCTTTAAACTTTCTATTCATCAAAGAATCCTGAAATAAAAATGTAAAAAACTGTTTTCAACATGGATAATAATCATACATGTTTTTGGAGCATAAAATCATCATATTAGAGTGATTTGTGAAGGATCATGTGACACTGAAGACTGGAGTAATGATGCAAATTCAGCTTTTATTCAGAGGAATAAATTACATTTTATTATATATTAACATGAAGAAAGTCATTTTAAATTGTCATAATATTTCACAATATTACTGTGTTTTTTGTGTATTTTTTATCAAAAAATTGCAGCCTTGGTGAGCAGAAGATACTTTTTAAAAAACATAAAAAAATCTTACCGATCTTAAACTTTTGACCTGGTAGTGTGTGTGTGTGTGTGTGTGTGTGTGTGTGTGTGTGTGTGTGTGTGTGTGTGTGTGTGTGTGTGTGTGTGTGTGTATAATACACAAATTAAAATAATTCTTAGTTTGTGCATGACTGATGGATGCGCTGGAGCGAAAACCGTCAGATCTCTACATCATATCACATCACGTGAGACCCGATCAATAGAATGCGGATGTAGTCGATCCGTTCCTCATACAGATTGCTGACGGCGCCAGAAAGAGGATTAATAATCAAACTAGGAGAGACGTGCTTCCTGCAAGACGCAGCAATGGATGTCCGTCGCTACGTTAAAACGCCCAGAGAATGGCTCGGCGTGGCGTGCACACTGCTTTTAATCGCCGAATCGGTTGTGTGTGACGGTGCAAACGGGAGGAAGGAGCAGGAGTGTTATAATTATGCCGGTGGACACGTTTATCCCGGAGAGACTTTCCGCGCTCCCGTCTCTGATCATTCCTTACACCTGAGCAAAGCCAAAAGTGTGTTTCCAGCATTTGTGCTTTTTAAAAACACACGTATTCTCAATGTAGAGGTTTAAATGGAAAAACATGAGCTTGAGAGTATTTTATTACGAATCTGTTAATTGAAAGCAGTGTTATTGTGCATGTGTATCTAACCGCTGTCAATATTGACTAATTAGCCTGTTAGCATTTACTCGTATTTGATAAATAGTTAACGTGATTTCAAATGAACGTCTGTTTAGTTGCTAAAGAACTACTTATTAAATTAAATACATTCAATATTTTGTCTGGATGTCCAGTGAGGTATTAATATTGCGTGTGTTTGTGCAGATTGGCTCTTTCTAACACGGTTTGTTTGTTTTGATTATTCTTTTAACGACACGTCATGGTTTCAAACTTGGACCCAAGACAATGTTGTCAGCATGCATTATGAAGGCTGTTGAATCTCTTAAAGAGACAGTAACTCATGCAAGCATGTACACAAGCTGTAAGACATGCATTAATAATATATTAAACTATCTGTGTGTGTGTGTTTAGTCTCTAAACCAGCACCACACTGGGAGGGAACAGCTGTGATCAATGGAGAGTTTAAGGAGCTGAAACTGTCAGATTACAGAGGAAAATACCTGGTTTTCTTCTTCTATCCTCTGGATTTGTGAGCATGCTTTGACTACATTTATGTAGACTACCTGTCAAAAACTGGGAATCATTACGATTTCTTAAACAAGTCTCTGTTGCTTACCAAGACTGCATGTATTTGATAAAAATTACAACCATTTTGTGAAATATTATTACAATTCAAAATGACTATTTTTTATGTGACTATCTGTTAAAATGTAATTTATTCCTGTGATCATTGCTGTATTTTCAGCATCATTACTCCAGTCTTCAGTCACTTGATCCTTCAGAAATCACTCTAATATGATGATTTGTTGCTAAATAATTTTGTGGAAACAAATTCATTTTCGTTCGGGACTCTTGATCCTGAATAATAAAAAGTTAAAAGAACAGCATTTAATTTAAACAAGTCTTTTGCAATAGTGTAAATGCATACGTCTTTGTCTCTTTTGGTCAATTTAATGCATTCTTGCTGAATAAAAGCATTGATTTATCTTTTATTTTCTTACCCCCAAAAAACTTTTAAATGGTGTTGTATCACGGTTTCCACAAAACTGATTTTCCAACATTGATAATATTTGATATTGATACTTTAGAGCATCAAATGATCGTATTAGAGTGATTTCTGAATGATCATGTGATCAGTAATGATGCGGAAAGTCCAGCTTTGATCACAGGAATAAATTACACTTTACTATATATACGTTTTATATAGGTATTTTTAAATTTAAGTAAACGCAGCCTTGGTGAGCAAAAGAGACTTTCAAAAATATAATTCTATAATTGTAAGATCTGGTGTATTTCTCATGAATCTGACGTATTATTGATCCACAAGCACGTTTGTGTGTCCTACTGAGATCATCGCCTTCAGTGATCGCGTGCACGAGTTTCAGGACATCAACGCAGAGGTGGTCGCTTGTTCGGTGGACTCGCAGTTTACTCACCTGGCCTGGTTAGAACACACACACACACACACACACACACACACACTGGGTACTACATATGTGTTTTAACATGGACTTTAAAGCGATAGACTTGTGTATATGACATGCTATATATGTGAGGAGTCATTAAAGCTCTTCTTTTTCAGGATCAACACACCCAGGAAGCAAGGAGGTCTCGGACCAATGAAAATCCCTCTCCTTTCTGACTCTCAACCACCAGATATCCAAGGACTATGGAGTCTTTCTTGAGGATCAGGGACACACACTCAGGTAGTCATAATAATGATTTGTACTTATATAGTGCCTTTCCAACATCCAAGATCGCCTCACAAAGATAGGTTAAGGAACAGGAACCAAATAGATGTCAAAGCACAATACACACACCGTGGGCAGAAAGTCATATACAGAAGTCGCTTACAGAAGTTAGGTTAAAGAGCGATTCTAACAAATAACATCCATAACAAGGGACTATTTACAGACGGAGAGCTGCAGGGTAATATTCAGAGACGAAGTTTTTATGAAGGAGAAGAAGGGTGAATGTTATTTCACCAAACTGAAAGACCTTGTTCACATAATCACCAATCCAACACTAGAAGAGCGTAAGGGATGAACAGCATAAGGCGGACTTGATAGCAAAAATGGCACAAACACACGCTCTCTTGCCGACCGTGAGCGGTATTTAAAGAATCGACTGGATACAGGGTTACAGATGTTTCCCTTGAAATCATTGACCCCACGCAGTGGACAAATATGGACTATTCAGACATCTGAAGTTACCACTATTTCGTGGAATCAAGTAGCCTGTTTTATTTATTTTTTGCCATTAACACTCACAGTATAATAAACTAGACGATGAGGCCATGTCACTTGGATCATATTTAACTTGATTTAAGCTATTGGCATAGTTTTGTTGTACGACTGGCTATACTAAACCATTTAAAACGTGACGCTTCCCATTGAAAACAATTGAAAAAATACGGCAGGTGTGTGAAAAAAAGCTTAGTTGGATTTTTGAAACGTTGTAATTTTGCGTGTAACAATACATCAATATGGATCTATATATCGATCAAATGTCTATCGATGCAACATGTAAAAAAAAACTAAACAAAATTCAACAAGAGAGATCAGTATCGTGATATATTCAGTTTTGAATCATGAGGGTATAGTTACACCCTTAAATCATAGATGTTCAGTGAAACATCTGAACCCTGGTTTTAAAGCATGTATTGCCGTATGTTTTCGTTCTCTTAGAGGTCTGTTCATCATTCGATGATAAAGGTGTGCTCCGACAGATCACCATGAATGATCTCCCAGTGGGCCGCTCGATGGACGAGACCCTCAGACTGGTGCAGGCCTTCCAGTACACTGACAAACACGGAGAAGGTGCGCATTATTCACACTTATACATCCTTCTTAGTTTGAGATTAATTGCTTAAACTTCAAAATGGCAGAAAATAGGTTTTTCATGTTGCTTTATAAGAGTTATTGTTAAACCATTAAAAATACAGTTTACATGTAATGAAATACAAATATTAGATGAAAAACTTAAATTAGGAATGTTGCCATGGCAACTCAATTTTAAATAGCACTGATGTAACTAAAATAATAGCATGCACTGACATAAATGTAAGTTGTGTGAGTTTTGTTTCTGACTCTGTGTGTCTGATCTCAGTGTGTCCGGCTGGATGGAAGCCTGGCAGTGATACGGTAAGACTTGACCTGGATTTCAGTGTGTGTGTGTGTGTTTCTCTGCAAATATATACAGTGTCTCTGTCTCTCTCTTTCCACACAGATCATCCCAGACCCCGCAGGCAAACTCAAGTACTTTGATAAACTCAAATGAGGTTAATGTATCACTGGAGGTTTCTGTTTCCAAAGTACAGAATAAAAGGAGAGTTTTGATAAAGCGGAGTGTGTTTCTGTTTTGTCTTCTACAGTGTGTGTCTGATTGTTCGTATACCTGGAGATGAACTGGTTTCACATATCATGGAAATGAATGAAAAATTAAAATATTCAGTTAAAAAAAGTTCTACCGCATTGAAAGACTGAAATAATGTTAACGGATACGACACTGGATCTTGGAAATGTTAAGATTAACATGAACTAAGATTAATAAATGCTGCAGAAGGATTATTAGTTTAACTAATGAAACCTTATTGAAAAGTGTTACTGAATTTAGTTTGAGATATTTGTATTATGGTTGTTATTATTGTATAAAACCATAAAGTTTGCTACTTGAAAGAAAAAAGCAATTAAAATATAAAATATTTGAACTAATTGCCAAGTGTGTCACAACTCAACAAAATTACTAAAGCTTAACTAATATTTAAAAAAAAATTATAAATACAAAAACTAACTCTCAAACTACTTCTAAATTATAATAACATCAAGAATGCAGCTTCGTATAATGGTTTGAATCCATTCACTCCACAGATTGGTGTTGAAAATGCAAATTAAAAAAAAAATAAAGTTCTGTAGGTTTAAATCGTTAGCTTTAGAAATTCACTAGTCAAAGGTGTGGGAATCCTGAAAGAAACACACACTGTATCCCTGTCTGACACCAGAGGGAGATGCGGTGCTGTGTGTAAAGCACAACCAGCAATCCTGAAATGAAAGTAAATCATTAAGATGCTTTGTAAATGCAATACTTTCTAATTGACCTTATGCACAGCTGCACTACTTCCTGAACTTAAGCCAGCTCCTTGTTTCCTGTCTGTCATTTTTGGACAAATTGATTAATTCAGGTGTGCCTGACCTTCAGTAGTCACGGCAACAATAATCAGACACACCTGAATTAATCAAGATCGGCCAATAATGGCAGACAGGAAGACGAGCTGGCTTAAGTTCAGAAGTAGTGCAGCTGTGCATAAGGTCAATTGAGTTGAGACTGAATTTCCAGAGTTAAACGACTGAATAGGAAACATTTGATTGTTTATAAAGGGGTCGTGACATTTTATATGTTCCTTGAGGTTCACTTAAAATGTTGCAATATATATCGCGATCATCAACATAAATTTAAACTGAATCCATTATAAAACATTATCCATATAAATAGAGGCGCAAACAAACTATGCGCTGATGTCAAAAAAATTGACATCATAGATCCTGCAATATTGATTAAAAATATGCTTTGTTTATGGAGGATGATCTTATGTTTTAATGGTATAAATATGTCACTTGATCAACAGTATTTATATCGTTTTTACCTCTTGTAATCACAGCCACGTCCAAGTGATCTGAGGGCATAGACGCTTTGTGGCTGTGGTTACAAGAGTAAAACTGATATAAATGACTGTTCGCTTTCTCACACAAACCGCTCGTTTCATGTCTTAGGCCATCAATGTGTACTTACATTTACGAGTCATTAAATCATGTTTAATTTGGACTTCTCTGTGCATGCTCTTTGAGGTGGTGACCATAGACCTCCATTATATGACTGACAGACAAAAATGGTTTGACCTAAAAATATCAAAATTTAAACTACTGCAGAAACAAAGACACCTACATCTTGGATGCCCTTGAGGTAAACTGAAACATACCAAAAATTAATTTCAAAGTGAACTATCCCTTTAAGAAAAGGCCTCTATTAGCTGAAACATGTCTAGATAAGGCTGTTATTGACCCTGTCCCAAACAGCCAAAGTGCAAGAATAACTGCCAGGTAATAAACTTATGTTAAATCTTTATGTTGAGTAATAAAGCTTTGCTGCAATTTCAGTATAATGAACTCCAACAGAACTGAAGTAGTGCTTTAGAATAGATGATCATGTTCTCAGTGATGTAGATTTATGTAATGTTTGGGTTTCCAAGGTCAGAAAATATGAAATAGTTCCAAAGGCCAAATAGAATAAAATCCTTAAGTCATTGATATTTCTATAATGTATTTCATTTTTCCCAGTTTCTGTTAAAAAACTGAGCACACATTACTATATAAGTCATGGATATTCATCGGTCATGAGGTGCAGGAACCTTCTAATACTTAAAAAACTATAGCTATAGTGTCTTGAAGTGTTTGAATTTCAAGGTACATATTCATCATATAATATATACATTATTATATATATATATATATTTACATAAATATATATATTTATATATATATTTATATATATATAAATATATATTTTATATAAATACATAATATATATATATATATATATATATATATATATATATATATATATATATATATATATATATATATATATATATATGTATAGAATAATACTCATTATGATTCTCAAAATCGCCAGAACTAAGGGACTAGTTTCTTTGTTTTTGCTCCTGATTTTACTGTGTTTTGGTTCATACAGCAAAGGTCAATCAGATGTTTGGGTCAAAGGTGTAATGCAAAATGTTTTTCATGAAAATACTGTTTTGTGTCAGGAACAATGGAAAAATCTGCATATGAAGTTACTCGGTGCTAATTCTGTTGTAATATTAGCGTGTACAAACCAACTGCAAGTCAGGGTGTGTTGAAGACACACACAGAGCAGATCATGGCAAAACAGTCCACCAACTGCCTCGAGCACACTAGCCCTGATTTATCAAACGTTTGCATATTTAAAATCAATGCAAACCTGACAAAGTGTTTTTAACAGGATTTAAGCTTTTGCAGATTTCCCTCAACCATCATTTACATTCATGATGTGCTTTTGGTAAATAAATCATGAACGTTTAAACCTATTCTGTTTTGTGAATTTTGCACTTGATAAAAAAAATGCATTGACTTTCTAGGTTTTGAATTTAATTTGTATTATTTTATTGACTGACATTTGACTTAGTGATATGACTATCGCAAACATGTAAATATTATTTAAAATAAGTGTTTATTTTAATGCACATTTTATTTTTCTGACATTATTACTATGGATATATCAGCATTCTGCTCTCTAGATATGGTTTGACAATTCATGTTTACATATAGGCCTATCTGCAATAAATAATATAAACGTCTGGCTGTATGTGCAATTGTGATGAAATTAAATTAATGCATCGGCCACAATTTTTTAGATTGCACGAACAAATGTATGGTGCGCTTTATTAGGTTATCCAGGATTGTTATGTATATGACCTGTGGTTTGAATATTAAGTGCATGTTCATAAACAGAAGATTATTCCAGAATGGTAAACATTAACCTTTGAGTGAACAAACATGCCCTAGTTTTCAGGAAGATTCAGTTTATGTTCCTCTGGGAGTGTCCTGAAGGTTTCTGCCCCCTTTGAGCATCAATAAAAGGAGGACAGTCCCGACTGAACACAACTGACTCATATCAGAACAGCCTCTGGATGCCTTTCCCAGCGAGAGAGAGCAGATCTCGGACCTGTAGCTGAGGGTAACCCTCTGAGAAGCGGATGAAGAAACAAATCTTACTACTTTTCACATACAGAGGACTAGTGAGCAAAGGAAAAAAGGGTAAAAGAAGAAAATGGACAAGTTTATATTACGGAAAGCCAGAGCCCAAGGACGTGTCTGACATACTGCGACTCATAAAGGTGAGCAATTCAGTTTAAACCGGACGATAAACGTGTTTGTGAGCTTCAGATTTGAAAACGTTTGCTGATAATTTACTCACCCCCATCCAAGATGTTCATCTCTTTCTTTCTTCAGTCGAAAAGAAATTCAGTTTTTTGATGAAAACATTCCAGCATTTTTCTCTATATAATGGGATTCAGTGGGAAACAAATGGTTCAACGTCCAAAAGACTATTTTAGTACAATCTGCAAACTGTTCAAAGGGCTTTAAACAATTCCAGACGATGAATAAGGGTCTTATCAAGAGAAACGATCGCTTATTTAATACATAAATAACAAAATTTAAGTTTTATAAGCTCAAATGCACGCCTTGCTCTGTTCCGTGCACGCACGTTTGTGACTCTCCAGTTCGAACTCGTTCATCAAAATGAACCGAATCTTTTTCCGAGTCATTTTGTTCATTCAACGAACGAAACTACGAATTGACTCAGAAAAAGATTCGTTCATTTTGATGAACGAGTTCGAACAGGAAAATCACACCGAACAGAGCAAGGCGAGCATTTGAGCTTATAAAACGTAAACTTTGTTATTTATTTTTAAATGAGCGATCGTTTCGCTTGATAAGACGCTTATTCATCGTCTGGAATCATTTAAAGCCCTTTAAAGTTCCCACTGAAGTCCTTTATATGGAGAAAAATCCTGGAATGTTTTTTATCAAAAACCTTAATTTCTTTTTGACTGAAGAAAGAAAGACATGGACATTTTGGATGACATGGGGTGAATAAATTATCAAAAGTTTTTTCAAAAGAGAACTACTCCTTTAATGCATCTAACATAAAAGTTTGCAAATAGGCCTATATAATGTGTGTATACAAATAAACACAGGCACAGATATGAGTGTTCGTGTGTGTGTGTGTGTGTATACAAAATTTAGATGTGATTAACTATCGATTACTCAATTTGACAGAACTACTAGGCTAGTTAATAATCCAAACTTCATAATTTTTAACCTGAATATGTATCTTTTGCATTAGGAACTGGCAAAATTTGAGGAAATGGAAAATCAAGTTATTCTTACTGAAAAAGGTCAGTACATTTAAAGTTCACTGACGTTAGAAGCTTGATTTAATTAAATGTTTTTGAAAAATGCTCACCAAATCTGCATTAATTTGACGAAATACAGTAAAAGCAGTAATATGGTAAAATATTACAATTAATCAATTCTGAATGATCATGTGACACTGATGATAAGAGTCATAATGCTGAAAATTCAGATTTGATCACTGGAATTTGTTACATTTTAACAATATATTGCTATTTTAAATTGTAATAAGTGAGCTGAAAAGCTTTTTATTATCCCATTCTTTGAACGGCAGTGTAAATGCAATAATCTTCTTGTGACGGTCTTGTGATTCTTGTTTTGCTCCTGTAGATCTCCTGGAGGACGGTTTTGAGATCACCCCTTCTATCACTGTATAGTGGCTGAAGTGCCCAAACAGCACCAGAGCGCCGACGGTAAGACTGACCCTGGACCTGTTCTCCCCCAAATCAGGTTGAAGTGAGCACACCAGGAGTGTGTTAAACTCCCACAAACACTTGGGTCACCAATAGTGTTTCTGTGCATAATGACACAAAACAGTGTTTGGTAACACTTTGCATTGCAGTGCCCATGTTATGAATGAAGGACATGCAGGTATTAGTATTAGTTCACCCAAAAAGAGATTTTAGGAACATTATAATTATGCAAACTCCAAAAAAAATAGTTTGTAATCAATATTCTGGTGCAAAATTATCCAAATTCTTAAATTACTTAAGGTATTATTTTGCTGAAGAATTAAAAAAAGAAGAAATATAGGCTAAGAACAATAAACTAATTCAAAGTTTATTTTTATGACCTTATTGGCAGATATTTGTTCTTTTGTCACTTAATTTTGATACATTTTTTCAGAAAACAAGTCATTTTGCTTCTCAAATGCATCTTGAGTTGGAAAACGATTCAAAAATACTTTTTTGTAGTGCAAGTAGTTCATATTATAGTACAAGTATAGTTCATTTAGGCCATTTTTTGTAGCTGCTGAAAAGAGTTGCATGTAAAATTTAGCATGAGGGTGAGTAATTAATTCTTCTTATTTGTGTGACCAATTCATTAAAGCAACACTGTAACATGAGCACGGTACTGTAAAGTGTCTTTGTGCATCTGAACATTCAACACAGAGAATTTCAGTTGTTTGACATTTGCCAAGAACGCTTATCCAATCCCCTCTGTAATTTATTGTCTTCAGGCTACGGTCTCTTGCTTCGCCATGTACATTGCCCGTGGCGTGTACATGGATGGGCGGGGAGGTAACTGAAAGATCGGTTACAATAGTGTAACATATACAATAAACCAGAGGTAAGGCCCACAACAGCCGGGACGTCTCCTGCCTCACACCACACAACAACATGCCCAAAACTAACTCTCTTACAGATGGATCACATGGACTCAACTAGGGATGGGAATGAACAATTTCATTAATCAAGTTACTCTGAGGAAGACAAATGCAATCTTTGGGAAATTATTGTAATTGCCCTGATATTGTATTTTATAACTATATTCCATCTACATCTGTGGAGGAATGAACGTCATGGAAGTCTTTGTGGCGTGTTTTGATTCCCAACTCTACTCTACTGCAAAATATTTCTTAATTAATATTTTTGTCTTTTAAATATCTCAACGTTCTTAAATTAAGATTGTTTACTTCAGAATAATATAAGATATCAACATTCAGAACTTTTTCAGAGGATGTTTAATAGCGCCCCCTACCGTATTACATGAAATAACGGGAAAATATGGATTGCGCGTAGACATTAAAAGAAGGGATTGTGCGAAAATTCTGTCAATTGCTGGAAAAATGTTAGCATAAATGTACTTAATTTTATATATTTTTCAGTAAATTTTCTTTTCAGGTATTACATTTAAATTTAAAAATTCAATAAAATTTTCAGAAGTAATGCGTAAACACTAAAAGTAAACACTACTTTTGACCCATGAAAGTAGTTACGTTAAACACACTACTGATGATCGAATGATGTCTGAAATGGAAAGTTCTTCCTTTGCCTTTTGCAGCGGCTTCAAAAAGTGAAGATGTTACATGACATTATATATATACATATAAATATATATATATTAGGGCTTAAATGATTAATCGCATCCAAATAAAAGTTGTGTTAACATAATATATGTGTGTGTAGTGTGTAATTATTTTGTATATATAAATACTCACACATGCATGTATACATTTAAGAAATATTTGCATGTATATACTTTCTATATATGTTATACAAAATTAATATTATACATCAATATAAATATTTGATATATTAATAACACATTTTTCTTAAATATATACATGGATATGTGTGTATTTATATTTACAAAATAATATATACACTACACGCAAATATATTATGTAAGCACAAACTTTTGTTTTGGATGCAATTAACTGTGATTAATCGTTTCACAGCCCTATAGATATATATTTATGTGTGTGTGTGTGTGATGTACAGGAACAATAAATACTAAGTAAGGAAAAAATATATTTTTGCAGTGTGGTATAAATGTTCAAATCAACATAATAAAGTGAAATGACGCATTAATCGAAAACTTGGCCCCTGGAATGACATGACTGTGGTGTGTGTGAGGGTTATAATGCCAATAATCCCACCGGAAATTAATTTTAGCAAAGCGCAAACCAACAGCGCTTCACTCCGTGTAAAATCTGTCTTATCTGTGAATTTGAAGTTGCTACAAAATGCATTCTCTTGCTGCAAACAATAGAGTGAGTCAACCTTTTTTTCCAGGTCATGTGATCGTTGGCTTTGCCATGTATTATTTCACCTATGACCCCTGGATTGGAAAACTGCTCTACTTGGAGGACTTCTACGTCATGAAGGAGTTTCGGGGTATGAATGTGAGCGAATGCATTTGTGAAATCAAATTGTCAGATTTATGAGACGTAACACACTTTTCCTTCTGCTCAATGTAGGTTTTGGAATTGGTTCTGAAATCCTGAAGAAACTGAGTGAGGTAACTTCCTTTACAACACCTAATAATCAAACCGCATCTATTTCTATGAATATGCACTAGACGGCTAATAAATAGATGTGAAACAGAAGTGCACTTAATTGTGCAATAGTGTACTGTACTTAAAGACAATATAATTTAAATGAAATAATGGGCCACTTAAGTGTACTTAAAGAAGAGTACACACTTTTAGAAGTGCACTTTGCAATAGTTTTACTTTTAAGTACATTGTAATTAATTACGTTTAATCTATTGTTGTGCTTTAAAGAAGTGCACTTGATTTGATGTGTTGACTTACACACTAAAGCACATGCACTCTAAAAATGCTGGTTGTTTTAACCCAACTTTGGGTCAAATATGGACAAACCCAAACGTTGGGTTAAATATAATTTTAAAAAATGTAACCCAATGGCTGGGTTTGTCCATATTTGACCCAAAGTTGGGTTAAAACAACCCAGCAATTTTTAGAGTGTGTAAAGTAAACCTATAGTTAGTGTGTTATTTGATATTATTTCAACATTGTCATTACAAATGTGAAATTGCAAATTAGTTTATGCAAGTTTCAATCAAAATGACATTAAAGTGTATTTTAGTTTGCCATAAATGCTAGTCAGTACATTTGAACAATATTTCAAAAACAGTACAAATAATTATGAAATTGCATATTAAGATCAACTCATTGCATTAAATATAAATGTAAACGTGCTGTCAAATCAGAATTAATCACGCCTAAAATAAAGTATATATATATATATATATATATGTATATATATATATATATATATATATATATAACTTAACTAAAATATACTTTAGTGTTATTTTGATTAAAACTTGCATAAACTAATTTGCAATTTCACATTTGTAATGCCGATCTTGAAATAATAAAAAAAACGCACTACAAACTTTTTATGTTAAGATGCAACTGATTGCAATTCATTTAATTGCAATTAGCATGCAATTGACATTACTTTTTTTGTAAAAGTATACTAAAGGTACCAAAGCTCAAAGTCTAGTTAATAATTATACCCAGGTTAATGATCTAACATTATACAGCTCCTCCAATCTTCCTCATGCCAGTATATCTTGTCCTAAATCAGTGTTCTCAATGATCTGGTTTCCTGCAGACGGCGGTCAGGACTCGGTGTAGTAGTATGCACTTCATCGTGGCGGAGTGGAACAAGCCCTCCATCGACTTCTACAAGCGGCGCGGGCGTCAGATCTCTCTCTGGAGGAAGGGTGGAGGCTCTTCAAGATCGACAAGCAGAACCTCCTCAAGATGACCAGCGAGGAGTGACCCGACCGGATGTGGAGTTTACTTCAGTCTACGACTGACCTTCAAATGACATGTGATTTTACATCCAAAACCCATCATTCTAAATGGAATCATATAGCCATGATTCTAAATGGAATTTCATAATTCTAAATGGAATCATATAGCCATGATTCTAAATGGAATTCCATAATTCTAAATGGAATCATATAGCCATGATTCTAAATGGAATTATACCCATAATTATACTGTATAGATCCTCTTTATATGTCTTTATATGTGTTTTTTTTTTTTTGTTTGTTTTATCTGTGAATTTGAAGTTGCTACAAAATGCATTCTCTGGCTGTAAACAATAGAGTGAGTAACCTTTTTTTCCAGGTCATGTGATCGTTGGCTTTGCCATGTATTATTTCACCTATGACCCCTGGATTACATCCTCTTTATATGTCTTTATATGTGTTTTTTTTTGTATGACAAGTATAAAAAGTTCTATCTTCAGTGTTTAACAATGTTTAATCAAAATACACATTTTGAAAAGATGACTGAGATTATATTCTTGTTTTGATGTAAAGAGATGCATGATTATTTTTTCTTTTGTGATTTAATAATTCATGTAATGATGTTTATTTAGACATGTTGTATTTACTTCTTTGTATACCTCATCTTAAATTATACTGGGAGGAAAAAAATAAAAAAATATATAAAAAAAGCTTTTTAATGTAATATGAGTTATAATGCTTCCCCATTTCACGATTAAGGCACAAACCAGTGGTTTGTTTTTGTTTTTTCATGCACAAGTGAGTCAGAAATCTCCACTTCAGCATCTTTACACACACTAAAATGTATATTCAAGATAGAAAACAGACATGGTAGCTGAGATTGAGCCAAAAACACACTCCCAGAAGAGTCATGTGAGTTCAATTAGTTGGTAGCCTACTTTTAGACCGGTGGACTCTATGATCTATTATATTATGGCGAGAGCAAACAGATGATTTATGAACACGTTTCAAAGCCCCCTTTATTTCTATAGCACTGTGGCTGTATAATAGCCACAGATTGTTACCTTAACAGTTATAACAGGAAAATAATTTAATGATGCAAAAAAGATCATTAAATTCATTAAATTTCAGCTCTAAAAGAAAATAATGTTATTCTCAAAAACTCAAAGTCAAAAACTAATTCGAAACTAATCCTGAGTTTGTTCAACTCTTGGTCCAGGCCCCAGCTCTCAGTCCAGCTGTTACAGTCTATTGTTTACTCTCTGAAGATATTTCTGAGGAATTCCCGGGAACAGATCCAAACTGAATGGGAAGACAGATTTATTTGTAAAGGCCTGCTCCTGCAGGCAGACGGAATGTGTCTGTCACATTCCAGTTTGTTTATGGACTTTCTGTTTGTATTTTTTTATCTGGGGCCTGTACCATGATGGTATAGTTGAACAAACTTGCAGGATTAGTTTTGAGTTGACAAAACCAAACCAATCCAATCAGGCTTTGTTGGTACCATGATGCTGATCATCAACTTTCTCTGTCAACTCAGGCTTTGATCCTCAGTTAAGGAGTTTAGGTGCTGACCAACAAAATTAGAGAAATATCATTTAAAAAAATTCATAGGTTTTACCCATCTAATGATCATATTGTCAAAAAATGTAAAAAAGACATTGATGTAATGTGCACTTTCTGTTCTCTGAGTGTTGAAACAGTAACCCATTTGTTTTGGCAATGCCCTTTTGTCTGAAATCTCGGGTCTGATATTTGTAATTTTATTGCAGAAAAAATTGAGAAAAATTTCTAATTATTTTGGAAGGATGTCCTTTTTTGGCCTTAATGAGCTAAACAGAATAAAGACTAGGCCTAATGAAACTTTTATAATTAATTTGATTATTCTCTTAGCAAAATTCTACATTCATAAATGTAAGTTTGCGCATTCCATAATATCGTTTATTGCTTTAACAATGAGGTCAAGGAATATGTCAACACGATTAAGTAATCTCTTAATCAAAAGGCAACAAAAACTGTGAATGTGTGTAAACAATTTGATATATTTATGTATATATGTACTACCCCTGGCAAAATTTTATATAAAATTTATATATTTTTTTATATAATGGAAGAAGATTTTTGACGTAAACTGTGCAATTGTTGAATAAAAAAAGGTGTGACATCATGAGCGGACAGCAAATTCATTCAAACCTCATTGAAATTAATTTCTCGCGAGAGTAGCAGCCAATTCACTTATTAAATAAACGTTTTTTAAATATTAAGAATTTAAACAAATTTACATCGCAAGATGAAAATAGCTGTCTATGAAGGACAACTGAAATAAAGTCATGTTACTGTAATTCAGTGCAGT
Source organism: Hybognathus amarus (assembly GCA_030378365.1). NCBI lineage: Eukaryota > Metazoa > Chordata > Actinopteri > Cypriniformes > Leuciscidae > Hybognathus > Hybognathus amarus. Next base: position 83,431 of record JAQIUQ010005060.1, on the reverse strand, counting down.
TTATACAGTTGATAAAGGTATAGCCTATAGCGAATTGAACATTTAAGCTCATATGTAGTCATTTTATAGCATCATTTATTGATTGTAAAGCGTATTACCTTTATATATTTATTCTTTTAAAATCTGCATAATAATAGCCTAATTGATGAACTGAAATTGTACATGTGAGATCGCTTAAGGGTTTAATAATTAGAGAAATAATTTCTAAATCATCCAAATTTATTTACTAAAAGCCGTGATTTTGTCTTTTAAAATCATTTGCTGTGTAGTGACCTTTAATTTGGAGTGGAAATTTGAGTGACTTTATCGCGTCAGACATGTGACACTTTGCTCACAGCTGATTGGTCCAATTTGGTTTGCGACATCTGCCGCGGAGCAGGGTAGCTGTGTAGCGTGGGTTACTATGGCAATGAACACTGCTAAAAGCCAAACCACTTTCATGGTGCCTAATGGTGCGTTCTATTATGCACAACGAACCGACTCGGACCTCGGATTTGACGTCACGTCCTCACTTCAAGCGTTCTATTATGTTTTTGCGTGTCCGAATCGGAGACAGCTGTTGTCATGGTAGCACTGGCCGAGTACCAGGCACTTACATTAAAAAAAAATATTATGACTACACCTTATCAAAACGCAGCCATTTGAACTTGAAAATGTTCACTTTATTTAATGTTTTCATGTTAATCTTCTGTTAGCAACGCTAGAAACGTTAGTAATTGCACTCACAACAACCGATTCCCTTACCTACAGGGGACGCAGTAATACGAGTGATTATAATAGTCATTTAAAATACCAAAGCGTTTTAAAAACAATGAAAACAATTCATTCTTACAAGTCACAGGGCGCAGCCATCTTGAATTCCGAAACGGAATTTTTGCTCGGTGTCCTCACGGTTGTCCGACGTCCGAGAGGAGAAATCCGAGGAAAGGTCACCTGTTGCTAGGCAACGTCTGTCGTCCGATTCGGATCTCCGAGACGGATGAATAATAGAACGCACCATAAAACTCAGGATTGGCACAAACTAAACTGTAACATTGCTGGCTAGCCCCCTAAACCGGCTTTTGTTCCTGTGTTTATTTGTTCAGTTTGCCGCCACTCCTTGTTTCTATGGTTACCGTCATCATTAGGTCATTTGGTTCAGCTGTGTGTCATTTGTTTGTCTCATGTATATATTCTCTGTCGGTTGGTTCTTGTTAACGCTTGTTTGTGGTTTTCTTTTGTTTCTCTTGTGTTTGAGAACTCTTGCTTGTTATTTCTCATCATGAGTATTTCTTACCACCATATTTCTGTCATAGATTTTTTTTCCTAAACCTAACTACGTATTATTTAAACTGTTGGGATTTTTACAACAAGGGTCAGAGGGAAATGAAATTTCAATCCTCTATGTCCTGTAGGCTATAGGCCTATAGTAGAATTGACAATAAACTTGAACTTATAGCACCCAGCCGCCATCAATGAATAGATGCGCTGGCTGGAGTATAAATATTATAGGACGTAGTTAGGTTTAGGGAACAACCTACCACACAGGTTCTTTCTTTCTTGAGTGTTTCAGTTGTGCTGGTCTAAAGGAAATGCAGAGCTGTGAAAATAACAATGACTTCCTTCCCTGTGACGTCTGAGACATCCGTACAAACAATTGCTTTATTTATTCAAAAGTTTTCAATAGGTCTGTAGCCTTATTTTCCAGATATTAAGTAATGCATGAATGTTTTCATTAGGTCAAGTATTCTGGAAATGACTCGTTATCCTTAGGAAACTCTTTTAAGTCTCTCAATAAGGACTTCCAGATGAGGGCGGATGTGAATGAGTCAGTGCTATATCCCATTCAGAAATACAGTCCGGCTCATGGACTGAAACTGTAAACGGAAGAACGCTTGAGATGCTTGTGCTGAGATAAAGACTTCTGCAAACATTCAGATATAGTGGGCTAAAAAAAGTTTGCAAATGTGTTTTCTTTCTTATAGTGTGATATAGTTAAAAATAGATCTGATCTCACACTAGAGTAGAGGAAAACTTCCTGATTAATCGCATGCAAAATAAAAGTTTGTGTTTACATAATATATGTGTGTGTAGCGTGTATAGTTATTTTGTGTATATAAATACACATGCATGTATATATTTAATAAATATTTGCATGCATATACTTTATATATATTTATACACAATTAAAATTATATATAAATATTTGATATATTAATAACATTTTTTTCTAAAATAAATACATGCACATGTGTGTATTTATATATACAAAATAATTATACACACTACACACATAAATTATGAAATTATATATATATATATATATATATATATATATATATATATATATATATATATACACATATATACATATATACATACACTTCTTAAAAATCATTAAGCACTGCATAACGTAAGTATTCTGCATTGCCAAGACATTATTATACTGTTAAAAATCGGACCTAACTTGACTATTCTTGGAGTAAACATCATCGCACATCCACTATATACAAAATGCATTGCTGTTTCAAGTACCAGTAAAGTATATAGTGGATGTACAGTATGTGATCAGTATGTGTAAATGTTTGTATTATATTCACATAATGCATATACATATGGAATTTTTATACTGAAAAAGGTATATAAGGTTATTCTGCCTTATAATGTCTATTGTTGCGCACAGAACAATGATGAATTGCCTCTGTATATAACAATATCTTAGTGACATCAATCTCCATGATCAAAAACGATGTGTATCCCTAAATCTACAGACAAAGCATCTTCAGCTTTGAATCACAAATAATAAATATGGAAATATTATTTTAATATATCACGTTTTCAGTCAGCAGTGGTGATAGTCTTTGAAGTTTTACAGTTTGTGTAAAAGTGTGACCTCACGTCTGTAGAGTTTGCGTGCTCGTTCCTATAAACACATTCAGCAGTAAATATGAGAAAATGAAAGCAGATTTTGTTTTGAGTGAATTGTAGGCCTATATTTAAATGTTTAGATTCCATCACCATAGCTGTCAATTATAAAACCTCATGCAAATAAAAAATGCCTTGAATGTAAACAGGTGTGCTAGATTACACCGCTGAGTTAACACTCTGTCATCATCAACAATAACAAACAAAGCCTGAAAATAGTATAACTATAAATGCAGGCCTACAATCACACAAAGTCTTAAAAAAGCTTCAAGTTGTAGCTGGCAGTCGAGTTAGGCAACAGGCTTTGATGTAAATTGTGTAAATAAGTTGCTCATGCCTTGGCTTGGTATAATGACACCCCAGGAGAACGAGACAATAAAGCAAAGGAGACTGTAGTCTGCAGTCAAATAATATTATGATTTTGATCTGATGATGCTATTTTACTTTGATATATGCAGAGGGTCCAGAAGACTAAAACCATATTAAAAATCTGGGATTATAATCCAATATAAACAAATACTAACACTTTCTTTTCTCTTCTATATCTATAGATATTTTTTAAATGTATTGTGTTAGACTAACCTGGGAAGGGGCATAGGGGGCATTATATTTTTGTCCAATTGTTCGTTTAACTAGCTACTTTTTATTTATTGCTCTCTTGTAAGGCGCTTGGATAAAAGTGTCTGCTAAATGTTTAAATATACGTTTAAACGTTTAAAACAAAAGGTTATGCTAAAAATAGTAAGTACATAATTATTTAGTTACATATTTAGTGTCATTAAATCGTGCAACCTTGACACACACCCGAAACCGCTGTTTCTTTGATCTGGTTCGAACTGGTTATCTTGCTGCATTACTGATGTTAGTCAAGTCAGTACTTCCGGTTATGACGTCAGCGCCCACCGTATAAATAGCGCTCGAGCTCGGCGTTGAGACAAAGCGCTTCCGGCGACGACTTCATGTAATTCTTCACTAACAGGGTGAAAAACCCAGACTTTCTGCTGAGGGTAACCCCCTTGGAACCGAATGAAGAAACAAATCTTACTACATTTCACATACCGAGGACTAGTAAGAAAAGGAAAAAAGAGTAAAAGAAGAAAATGGACAAGTTTATATTACGAAAGGCCGAGCCCAAGGACGTGTCTGACATACTGCGACTCATAAAGGTACAAACAAACCCACGGCGCATGCGTATGAACATTTAACAGAATAATATTTATTTTTAACTTTAAATTTAGAACATCGTTTGTGGAATAATATACGCCGTTTATTCATTTCAGGAACTTGCGAAATTTGAGGAAATGGAGGAACAGGTCGTCCTGACCGAGAAAGGTAATGTATCCGTCGTTTCAGTGTGTGATTATTTATTAAATGTAACTTATTTGAGTGTATGATAGTTATTTAGGCCTGTTTGTTCTCCAGAGCTGCTCGAGGACGGTTTCGGAGATCATCCGTTTTATCACTGCGTCGTCGCTGAAGTACCGAAGGATAAACAGTCTCTTGAAGGCAAGTTTACGTCATCAGTTTTTTTTCCTTCAGGACTAATTCTGACTTATTATTATTATTTTTTTTAAATTTCATCGTGAATCAATATTGTTACTGCTAATGTTATTATTACGATGGAATTGTTACAGTTTATCTTTCTGCGTCATTCACTGGAAGTGACGTCAGACCAAATCAGCTCCCGTTACTTTCTGTTCTCTGGTGTACTCATGATCCTCACGTTTTTCACTTCAGGTTATACAGTGGTTGGCTTTGCTATGTACTACTTTACCTATGACCCCTGGATTGGGAAGCTGCTTTATCTGGAAGACTTCTACGTGATGAAGGAATTCAGAGGTATGAAGACATGCTACCTGTTGCTGTAAACAAAGAATTGCTTTGAAATGGTCCTGTATAATTTATCATATCTATTTATTTCCCTACAATTCAGGTTATGGGATGGGCTCTGAGATCCTGAAGATGCTAAGTGAGGTATGCATAATGCATTCGAGAAACTTGTCTTGTTATGGATCATTTAAAGTCATCTAAACTCCTTATTCAAATGTTTTTGTCCGCAGACGGCAGTGAAGACTCGATGCAGCGGGATGCACTTCATCGTGGCCGAGTGGGAACACAACATCCATTCGAGTTTTACAAGCGGCGCGGAGCATCGGATCTCTCCCACGAGGAGGGATGGCGTCTGTATCGAGATCGACAAATGCAACCTACTCAAGATGTCATCCAAGTAGACGCCAGTGCAGAAGAAACAGTTTGATTGAGGATTTTAATAGAGTAGACCAGTGTTTCCAAACCCTGATCCTAGAGGCACACTCAGCACCACACCTCCACACAACTCTTCCTAATCTGAGCTAAAGATTAGAAGTAGTGAGGAGACATCTAAAATGTGCACTGTTGGTGTGCCTCCAGGAACTCGAGTTTAGAAATGCTGGAGTAGACGACAATCGTCTGATAACGCCTGCAATGTATCGTTTACAATAAAGCTTTTACTTTAAGAAAGAGATTGTGTGTGACTTGATCACTGACTTTAGTTTTGGTTAATGAAATGCTTGTTTTATTTAAAAGCCAAAATAGAAACTCAATTTTGATATAATGTTGACCTTTGAGTAACTTTCTTCTAATAAGCAGGTGTGTTGGACATGAAGACAGATTATGATAAAGAACCACAAGAGTGATTAGAGGAAATTGTGTCTCTTTACTATTAAAAGTCTAATAACATTCTTAAGGACATATTATAATCATATGGTGCTGTCAAGAAACGGATGTTAAATCAAGACGAAACCAGTTTAGAGGTTGTTTTGTTGCTTCCATTTGCAGTTTCATTTTCATGTTTGCGTAGAAAGAGGAAGTTCAGTGTTCTGACCCAAAAACATGCTAACCCCAAACATGTTTCCTCTTGAACTACATACGTATACACTTGTCATAAATCACATCACACTCTGTATATATAATTTATTTAGGTACACCAGTGCATTAACACAATCCCAGTAGATAAAAACGTTCCAGACAGACCACTAACGCCTCTCCTGATGAAAGAGGAAGTGGCTAGTGCAAAAGTATGTCTAAAGTGAGCGAACGACGGAGATCTCATCTCTGCTGTACCACAACAAACCTGAGAGTTGATGTACCTATAAACAAACACACAGTAAGGGAAAGTCATGAGGATTTCTGAGAAAGTGAATAACAAAACACACCTGTCATAACAGAGAGCAAAATATTAGCATTTATTATCAATAAAACAGTTAAAGGGATAGTTCACACAAAAATTAAAATGTTGTCATTTACTCTATGGAAGCTTGTTTCCACCATAGAACTGAAAAATATAAAAGGTAATTGTGACTTTATCTCACAATTCTGACTTTTTTCTCACAATTGCGAGTTTATATCACGCAATTCTGACTTTCCATCTCGCAATTCTGAGAAAATAAAGTCAGAATTGCGAGATGGAAAGTCAGAATTGCGTGATATAAAGTCAGAATTGCGAGTTTTAAAGTCAGAATTGCGAGATATAAAGTCAAAATTGCGTGATATAAAGTCAGAATTGCGAGATATAAAGTCAGAAATTGCGAGAATATAAAGTCGCAAATTGCGAGAATATAAAGTCAGAATTGCGTGATATAAAGTCAGAATTCCGAGTTTAAAGTCAGCAATTGCGAGATATAAAGTCAGAAATTGCGAGATATAAAGTCAGCAAATTGCGAGATATAAAGTCAGAATTGCGAGATATAAAGTCAGAATTGCGAGATATAAAGTCAGAATTGCGAGATATAAGAGTCAGAATTGCGAATAATATAAAGTCAGAAATTGTCGAGATATAAAGTCAAAATTGCGAGATATAAAGTCAAAATTGCGAAATATATAGAAGTTGCAAAATTGCGAGATATAAAGTCAGAATTGTGAGATATAAAGTCAGAATTGATGAATAATATAAAGTCAAAAATTGCGAAATTATAAAGTCAGGAATTGCGAAATATAAAGTCGCAAATTGCGAGTTATAAAGTCAGAATTTGCAAGATATAAAGTCGCAATTTGCGAGATATAAAGTCAAAATTGCGAAAATATAAAGTCAGAATTGCGAGATTTTAAAGTCAGAAATTACGAAATATAAAGTCAAAATTGTGAGATATAAAAGTCAAAAATTGCGAGTTTTAAAGCTCAAAATTGCGAAATATAAAGTCAGAATTACTGTAATATAAAGTCAGAATTGCGAGTTTTAAAGTCAAGAATTGCGAAAATATAAAGTCAGAATTGCGTAATATAAAGTCAAAATTCCGAAATATAAAAATCAGAAAATTAAAATATAAAATTCAAAAATTGTAGAATATAAAATTCGAAAATTGCGAAATATAAAGTCAGAAATTAAGAAATATGAAATATCAAAATTTAGAAAATATGAAGTTAGAAAATTAGAAAAATATATAGAATATCAAGATTGTATAAAATCAAAATATAAAAATCGAAAATTGACGTGATATAAAAGTCAAAATTTAAAAAATATAAAAATCAAAATTCAATAAATATAAAATTCAGAAAATTCCGAAATATAAAATTCAGAAATTGCGAGATATAAAATCAGGAAAATTCAAGAATATAAAATTCAAAATTTAAGAATTATAAAGATCAAAATTGCGATTATAAAGTCAAAATTGCAAAAATATAAAATTCAAAATTTACGATAAATATAAAATTCAGAAATTCCGAGATTTTAAAATTAGAAAATTCAGAAAAATTATAAAGTCAAAATTACGTGATATAAAAATCAGAAATTGCGATATATAAAATTCAGAATTCGAGAATATAAAGTCAGAAATTGCGAATATAAAAGTCGACAATTGCGAAAAATATAAAAATCAAAATTCGCGATATAAAGTAAGAAAATTCCGAAGATATAAAAGTCAAAATTTAAAATTATAAAATTCAAAATTGCAAATATAAATCGCAAAATTAGGAATATAAAGTCAAAATTACGGAATATAAAATTCAAAATTCGATTGATATAAAAATCAAAAATTGCGTGAAATATAAAGTCGAGAAATTGCGAATATATAAAAATCAAAAATTGCCAAGATATAAAATTCAAAAATTACGAAATATAAAATTCAAAATTTAAAAAATATGAAAATCAAAAATTGCGTAGATATAAAAGTCAAAATTACGTGATATAAAATTAGGAATTTAGAATATAAAGTACAAAATTCCGAGATATAAAATCAAAATTACATGATATAAAGTCAAAATTGAATAGAAAATTATATGAAAATAAGGTAAAAATTCGTAAATTATAAAAATTGAGAAAATTGCGAAATATAAGAGTCAAAATTACGTGAAATATAGAAGTCAGAATTCAAAATATTTAAAAAGTCAAAATTTACAAAATATAAAATCAAAATTCGCGATATAAAGTAAGAATTGTATGAAATATAGAATCAAATTGCGAATATAAAGTTCAGAAATTGCAATATAAAATTGCAAAATTTAAGTATAAAATATAAAATTGCGGAATATAAAGTATAAAGTCAATATAAAATTGAAAAATTCAAGAATATAAAATTCAAAATTGCGATATAAAAATTATAAAATTGCAGAATTAAATAAAAAATATAAAATTCAAAAATTAGCGATATAAAAATTCAAAATTGCGAAAATATAAAAATTAAAATTCCGAGATATAAAAGTCAAAATTGCGAGATATAAAATCAGAATTACGTGATATAAAATGTCAAAAATCGCAATATAAAATTCAAAAATTACTGAGATATAAAGTCGAAAATTACGAGAATATAAAAGTCAAAATTGCGAAGATATAAAAATTCAAAAATCCGAGATATAAAAATTCAAAATTACAAAATATATAAAATCAGAAATTACGAAATATATAAAATTCAAAATTGCGAAGATATAAAATTAGGAATTACGAAATATAAAGTAGGAAAATTGCGTAGATATAAAGTCAGAATTACAAGATATAAAGTCAGAAATTACGAAAAATATAAAATCGAAAATTACGAAATTATAAAATCAAAATTGCGTAGATATAAAAGTCAAAATTTAAAAAAATATAATAAAATTCAAAAATTTAAAGAAATATAAAAATTCAAAATTTACGAAATATAAAGTCAGAAATTTAGTGAAATATAAAATTCAAAATTGCAAGATATAAAGTCAAAATTGCGTGATATAAAAGTCAAAATTGCATGATATAAAATTAGAAAATTGCGTGAATATAAAGTCAGAATTGATTAGATATAAAAATTCAGAAAATTGCGTGATATAAAGTCAAAATTACAATGATATAAAGTTGCAAAATTCGTAAGATATAAAGTCAAAATTGCGTGATATAAAGTCAGAAATTGCGAGATATAAAGTCAGAATTCGAATATAAAGAATTAAGCAAAATTGCGTGATATAAAGTCAGAATTGTAAGATATAAAAGTCAGAAATTGCGTGATATAAAGTCAGAATTGCGAGAATATAAAGTCAGGAAATTGCGAGATATAAAGTCAAAATTGCGTGATATAAAGTCAGAATTGCGTGATATAAAGTCAGAATTCGATAATATAAAGTCGGAATTGATGAAATATAAAGTCAGGAATTGCGTGATATAAAGTCAGAATTGCGAAGAATATAAAGTCAAAATTGCAAGATATAAAGTCAGAATTGCGTGAATATAAAGTCAGAAATTGCTGAATAAGATATAAAGATTAGCAGAATTCGTGATATAAAGTCAAAATTGCGTGATATAAAGTCAGAATTGCGAGATATAAAGTCAGAATTGCGAGTTATAAAGTCAGAATTTAAGAGATATAAAGTCAGAAATTGCGAGATATAAAGTCAGAATTGCGAGTTATAAAGTCAGAATTGCGTGATATAAAGTCAGAATTGCGTGATATAAAGTCAGAATTGCGAGATTATAAAGTCAGAATTGCGTGATATAAAGTCAGAATTGCGAGAATATAAAGTCGCAATTGTGAGAAAAAAAGTCAGAATTGTGAGATTAAAAGTCACAATTATTTTTTATTCAGTGGCGGAAACAAGCTTCCATATTTATTCAGCTCAGTTTCATTCTTCTGTGAACACAAAATAAAACTTTTTGAAGAATTTTGGTAATCAAACATATGACTTCAATAGTGTTATTTTTCCTACTATTGAGAACCAATCTTCTCTAAAACATCTTTTGTAAAGACACTCATAGAGGTTTGGGGTGAGTAAATGACAACGTTTTCATTTTTGGGTGGACTACCCCTTTAAAGCAAAGGGCAAAGAATGTATTGTGTTTGTATGTGATTCTCTACACCTGTGTAAACTGATTTCAAACATTTACTAAAAATCACGGAAGTGCAAAAATGGCCAGAAAAGTGGATTTTAGTGGTGGACACTCACTTAATAAGGTAATCTGACAATTTTATTACCATTTAACATGTTTTATGTGTTAAGAATTCTCATTATAATATGGAAAAGGGCTTGATGAGTTCATTCTGTGCAGCTGTGTTGTGTTTCCACGCTGTTTATAATGTTTTGTACCTAAGCTTTGGTCTCCCCGCTGGAAGTCTTTTCCGCTTGATCCTATTAAAAGACAAAGCAAAGTGAAAGTTCAGTGTCACAATATCTGCAGCTCACACACACACTGTACAACGTGCCTCTAGAAATGCCAAGTCACTTCGATTCCCAGAGAATGCATGAACTAATTAAAGGAATAGACAAACTCGCCTTCTTTGAGGCCGGTGTGTTTCTGATCAGCTTCTCCACAGAAACATAAACCTGAAGCGCCAGGTCGTATACGGAGTCTCCTGTGTTCTGTGTTGTGGGAAGATTAGAAACAATCACGTCAGTGTAAGAGTCGTTCACACATGTCACTTTCAGTCGATGTATTGTGTGTTTAAACTGCTGAATCTATCTATCTATAAATATATTAGTGCTGTCAAACGATTAATCGCGATTAATCACATGCAAAATAAAAGTTTACATAATATATGTGGGTGCACTGTGTATAATTATTTTATATATATATATATATATATATATATATATAAATAAATACACACACATGCTTGTATATATTTAAGAAATATTTCCAAATATTTCCATCTATATATATACTGTATATAGATTTATATATAATTTATATTATATATAAATATTAGGACCAGGAAAAGATTAATCGCGATTAATCGCATCCAAAATAAAAGTTTGTGTTTACATAATATATGTGTGTGTAATGTGTATAATTATTTTATATATATAAATACACACACATGCATGTAAACATTTAAGAAATATTTGCATGTATATACTTTATATATTTTATACAAAATTAATATTATACATAAATATCAATATTTGATATATTAATAACACATTTTTCTTAAATATATACATGCATATGTGTGTATTTATATATACAAAATAATTATACACACTACACACACATATATTATGTAAACACAAACTTTTATTTTGGATGCGATTAATCGTGATTAACTCTTTCCCAGCCCTAATAAATATATATATTTTATGAATAAATAATATTTTTTACATTATTAATATTTTTAATCTTTTTTTCTAAATATATATATATATGCATGTGTGTGCATTGTTATATATATATATATATAAATATATATATAAAATGATACACAGTGCACCCACATATACAGTATTGTGTAAACACAAACTTTTATTTTGAATGCGATTAATGGTTTGACAGCCCTTATATATATATATATATATATATATATATATATATATATATATATATATATATATATCTGTATATATAGATATATACAGTATATATAAGACAAAGACACACGTAACACAAAGTAACAGTGTCAAGTCTGTGTATTTCATACACTTTTAAAAGTGATTTTTGAATGACATTTGTCTTGTTTTCCAGTACATATACATCTAAACCTTAAAATCAATGTGTGTTTACTAGAGAATCAAAATGACACATTGCGTCTTGTTTTCTGGAAAATTTAAAATATAGTTTTTGCTTAAAACGGAGGGAAAAACAGCCAATGGGGTCCATAAAAATCTCCTCCCCTTTTCGATTAAGTGTATTTTTCTGACCACATATAGAAAAATACCTCATATAGACCTATATAAAGCAAAAACTCACTTGATAAATTTTTCTGAAAACTAAAATATCTGATGTAATTTTTGCTTCTCAAGTAAATTTATCTTGATTTAAGAATGTTTAGATACTGGAAAACAAGTCAAAATTGCTAAGTAAAATTTTCGCCGTTGTTGCAGAGAATGACATATCTCAAATTACTTGCAAAAATGGTGCCAGTCTGAATACTAGGCCACGTCTGAATGGCCATCAAGGAAGAAAGTGCAATGCATTGTGGGGCCAGATGGTGTAGTAGTGTAGCAAACTGGTCTATGCAATAACCGTGAGCGCACGAGGTGACCTGAGGGTCATCGGGGTGAAATCGGCCTATTTTGGGCAGTTTAATGTTTTTAACCAGTGACCCCGCTGGCTGTTCAGGACGTATCTATCAGCATATCTGACAGGACGAGGACACGCAGCGTCGAAACTGCCCTTTAGAGAGCTTCTAATATGAAAGCGCTCGCTCGTGCCATGATGTGTGTTGACAGGGATTCAGCAGGACGTGTGTGACGGCGAGAGATAGCGAGAGAGGTTCACACCACTTTCCACTGCAAAGACCATGTTAGTGACTATCAAAACACACACGCGGCTGATAATAATCGCAGTGTTGATGCACATCCCAGCGTGAGCTTCAGCCGGTGTCCTTGGGAGTTGATAGGAATGTGTTTCAGCTGCTGTTTTGGTGGAAAGTTACGGATCGTAACCTCGCCTCACCCTTTCCTCCTCTTGATTTGAGGTCCTTTTAAAAACATGAGGTCCCACATGATAACATCTCACGACCCTACAGCCAATAAAAATAGACGGCACACAGGAACTGGAGACACGCCTACCTTTGCGATGGTCACTGCCTCTTGTGGATAATACATGGAAGCTCCCACAGCCATTAGACCAGTAGGGTAGACCAGTCTCTTCAGTCTCGAGCCTTCAAGTGCAAAATAAAGTGCAAGATTTTATTCACTTATTTTCAAAAGAAATGAATAGGACACATTAAATGTGTAGGATTAGAAAAACGAAGATCTATTTAGATAAATCTCATGTCCGAAACATTACCGAAATGGCATTTTCATTACTGCAACATGTATCTTTTTTACAAATTAAGTCATAATTAGATAATCATATTTTGTTTTAAAATGTATATACATATTACACAACACTACTTATTTAAGGTCTGCTACATAACAAATGTGAATGTTATCTTTTAGTAAAACAATTAAATAAAAGAAATTGTAAATCATCACGTATGTTTTGGTAATGAGAGGAAATAAGGAAATTACAAAAAAAAAAAAATAAAGTAAAAAGTAATCTCTCCAGAGTTTTATATAGCTTTGAGCATGAATAATAAGAGTCTACTTTAACATTAGCCAAAAATATACATTTTTAACCATATATTTAAGGTAATGTCATGTTGCGGTAATGATCATTTTTTATGAACTTCATCTAAAAATGTAAATAATTATATAGTAAATATTTTTTTAAATCTTCTAAAAATAATGGTTATAGTAAGTTCAGACCTTAATCTTATATGTGCAAAAAGAAAATTGGCTTTAAGGGCATTTTAAAAATTCTGATGCTGGACACCTTCTAAATCTGGATTTCGTGAGAATCACCCATTTATCAAATAATTCTGAAAGCAAAATGCTTTAAAAATAAGAAGCAGCTCAGAAATGCTTCTTAAGCATAAGATCATCATATTATCGTGATTTCTGAAGGATCATGTGAATCTGAAGACTGGAGTCATGATGCTGAAAATCCGTTTTGATCACAGGAATTCATTATATTTTTAAAAACAGGTATGGTGAGTTCTAATAAAATGTCACGACTTTCTAATGCATTTATTTGATCAAATAAACGCAGAAGAGACTTTTTATTTTCCCGACCCCAAACTTATGAAAGAATGTTGTGTATTTGAAACCTCAGTGGATGCAAGATCACAAATAGACGTTTTAGGTCAGTTCAGATTTTAGTCTCTTTAATAAAAAGCAGAAATGCATCAGTAAAACTTTCACTACCTCTTCCAAGGAAAAGGCCCAGGATCCCGGCGAAGCCGATGATTCCGGCTCTGGGGTAAAACTCGGGCGGAGGGTTCTTCAAGTAGGCGTAACTGTCTAGATTACAAGGCAAAAGATTCACTTAACTGATGCAAGGTCATTGAAAAAGTTAAAAAAGGCATGTTTTCTTTGTGTTCATGTAGAAGTGTTTGCTTACTCTGCCCAAACTGTACAGTGCCGTCAACCTTGGGTTTCACCGTCCCGTAGACGCCCTGAGATCCAATGCAAAAACCATGAGAAAAGATAAAGCCTGACTATCACGAGAAAAGCATGACCGCTTTCACTTTCATTGCAGAAAAAGCAGCAGTTATATATTTTTTCCAAAGCAAGTAAGATGAATGGTTGACAACCCTTCATTTAAACCCTTTATATACAGTATAATGCATTATACAATTATTTTTAATGCATTAATTATGCCTTGTAATGCAACTTATAATGCATGCATTTAAGTTAATGCATTAAAAATAACTAGGTTGTAATGCATTATATAATACTTATCAATTCATTGCAACACCTTTAGAAAGTATTAATATGCATGACAAACAACTAATTTCAGGTGTGACAAGGAATCTGCAAATATTCTAATGCATTGCAATTATCTATGAAAGGAAATAATGCATTATAACGTACATTATGAAAACCTTTATAATGCACTACATATATATATATATATATATATATATATATATATATATATATATATATATATATATATACATAAAGGCTTGACATAATGACAGTCCAAAAGGTTTATGACTGTACTTTATATTTTGATTCATGCTAAATGCACCTCCTGGGCAGATCTTTATCAGAAGCCATAAACCCATAATGCATAACTAAGAGTCTATATCTTATCAGATAGTCTGTGCTCTAACTGAGATAAGAGAATATAGATGTATGAACATGCACACCCAGGACAACTATTAAATGCTAATAATTAATTAAACAAAATGGAGAAAAAATGTCAGAAGGCTTTGGAGATTTACTTAGAAATTCATATGTGCGCAAATGTTATTGTTCACATATATCAGTTAAATGAAATAAAGCTGAAAAAATAAAGTTTAAAATTAGAAATGTTGCTTTGGCAACTAACTGAAACACTACAATTACTAAAACTAAAAATATTAAATAAATAAAGCTAAATAGGAGTAATTAAAGTGAAATTATTCATAATTTAAATAAACTAAAAGGAAATTAGGTTGAATATTAATGAATTAAAAAAATAATGAATACTATAATACTGTGTCATACTTAAAATAACACTGAATTGTGTGCTTGTTTATTAAATATTGTCGAATTGCATTGTTTTAAGCAAATGATAAGAATGTGGCACCTTCAGACATATTCTAATGTGTGATTTAATGTGACTTTACCAAATGGGATTGCAAAAACAATGACAGTTTTCAAACAGGTCCTGATGTACACAATTGGTCAGACAAAAAGAGACAACATGCTGATATTTAATCAAATTCAGCAAAATCTCACTTATTTAATCATTCTGCTTTCAGATGTGTGTCAGTGTGTCCTTTCCTCAAGTGTTTAATGCCAAGTCAGTATATTACTGTGATTTCTGAAGGATCATGTGACGCTGAAAGATGGCTGCTTTGATCACAGGAATACACTAGTTTAATTAAAGTGGAAAATGGTTATTTTAAATGATAATATTTCACATATTACTGTATATTTAATTAAATGCAGCTTTGGTGAGCATAATATACTTCTTTCAAAAACATTTTAACAATTCTGCAGGTATGAATGGTATGTTTGTCATTATCTAGCAAAGTAGTTTTGATTTTAAACTTGTGTATTTGCAGGTTACTGGACAAACTGTGCAGAATAGAGGGCGAGACTGGCAGCGAGTCAAACGCTTTATCAGCTGCTGTGAAGTGCAGTGTCTGCAGTTCTCTGACTGATGACATGATAGATTTCATCATCATGATACATTTTCCACTTTGTTATGTTCAGTGGACAGTCTTTATTCACACACCGTACAGCTGTAAAAGCAGAGAGATGTCCTGCACAGCTGATAGCAGTGTTTCCCGTCAGGCCTGTTGCGTGAAGCTGAGTTTCAGAGTTGGTTTAGAGTCGCCAAACTTATACATATATAAACCGGTTTAGATCAGGTTCAGCGGGCTCGCAATCAACTCAGTCCATGAACAAGCTGTGACATTAGAAAATGTGTGTCCCAGAGTATAGAGAGTATACAGGACCTTATTTCGGAAAAACTATGTATGGTGGTCAATGTGGAGAGACAGATTTTATTTTTATTCAGGTGCTGAACTGTGCCCCCTGAATTACACATGATATTTGTCAATTTAAAGCGATAGTTCACTTTGAAACTATTTTTGGTATGTTTAATCTTACCTCAAGGGCATTCAAGATGTAGGTGTCTTTGTTTCTGCAGTACTTTCAATTTTTGATTTTTTTAGGTCAAAGCGTTCGTGTCAGTCATATAATGGAGGTCTATGGTCACCACCTCAAAGAGCATGCACAGAGAAGTCCAGATTAAACATGATTTAATGACTCGTAAATGTAAGTACACATTGACGGCCTCAGACATGAAACGAGCGGTTTGTGTGATTCGGTGTTAATTTTTTTATTCGAAGTGTTTAAAAACTACAAACATATGGTGGATGTGATGGTTAAGTTAAGTAGAGAGGTTTAGATAAAGGGGTTTGAGTGACATTTAACCTGATAAAAATATTTATTTAATATTATCCGTGTTATATTTCCGTCCAAATTAAACATGATTTAGTGACTCGTAAATGTAAGTACACATTGACGGCCTAAGACACGTAAACGAGCGGTTTGTGTGAGAAAACGAACAGTATTTCGTTTTACCTCTTGTAACCACAGCCACGTCCAAGTGATCTGTCCCTTAATTTTGGAAGTCAAGAAAGTTGCAGTTTGTCATAAAACAGAAGAGTAACATTTAGATTTATGTGAATATTGCTCGATGGACTACATCTCCCAGGAAGCGAAACAACGAGCGAGATCCGCTGTACAGTCTGGTACAACACACTCACACATGACGGTGTAACGTTGTGATTATAACGTAACACTATAGAAACAATGACATACATTAGCTTCAGTTCATTGTTAGCTACATTCATTGAGAGAAAATGTGCGCCTTTGGGGTTTGTAGTCTTAATGTATTTTCACAGTCTTACACCTCAATGGTTTTACATCAAACTGCGAACTTTCTTAACTTTAAAATGTATCTTTTAAATTGACAAACATCATATGTGTAATTCAGGGCACGATTCAAACCAGATCAATATTTGTTGGCTCTTGTCATGTTTTTCTGAAATAAGGACCCATGGTGTTCGACTGGAAGGGGAGGGGCTTAGGCTCTCTATAGTATGTTGAAAAGATTACGCCAAAGGTCCTCGTACAGTTCTCCTATTTCCGATGGATCAGATGGTCACTCTAACGGCTAATATTGCCCACAAACCATTGCGCTTTGAGGAGGATTTGGTTCAGAACTACAAATATGAGTAAAAGTGTTTAAAAACTACAAACATGGTGGATGTGATGGTTAATATAAGTAGAGAGGTTTAGATAAAGGGGTTTGAGCGACTAATAATCATTTAACCTGATAAAATATTTCATTTAATATTATCCGTGTTATACATTCACCGGCCACTTTATTAGGTACACCTGTCCAACTGCCGTTAACACTTAATTTCTAAGCAGCCAATCACATGGCAGCAACTTTTGGCATTTAGGCATGTAGACATGGTCAAGACAATCTCCTGCAGTTCAAACCGAGCATCAGTATGGGGAAGAAAGGTGATTTGAGTGACTTTGAACGTGGCATGATTGTTGGTGCCAGAAGGGCTGGTCTGAGTATTTCAGAAACTGCTAATCTACTGGGATTTTCACGCACAACCATCTCTAGGGTTTACAGAGAATGGTCCGAAAAAGAAAAAACATCCAGCGAGCGGCAGTTCTGTGGCGGAAATGCCTTGTTGATGCCAGAGGTCAGAGGAGAATGGCCAGACTGGTTCGAGCTGATAGAAGGGCAACAGTGACTCAAATAACCACCCGTTACAACCAAGGTGGGCAGAAGAGCATCTCTGAACGCACAGTACGTCTGAACTTTGAGGCAGATGGGCTACAGCAGCAGAAGACCACACCGGGTGCCACTCCTTTCAGCTAAGAACAGGAAACTGAGGCTACAATTTGCACAAGCTCATCGAAATTGGACAATAGAAGATTGGAAAAACGTTGCCTGGTCTGATGAGTCTCGATTTCTGCTGCGACATTCGGATGGTAGGGTCAGAATTTGGCGTCTACAACATGAAAGCATGGATCCATCCTGCCTTGTATCAACGGTTCAGGCTGGTGGTGGTGGTGTCATGGTGTGGGGAATATTTCTTGGCACTCTTTGGGCCCCTTGGTACCAATTGAGCATCGTTGCAACGCCACAGCCTACCTGAGTATTGTTGCTGACCATGTCCATCCCTTTATGACCACAATGTACCCAACTTCTGATGGCTACTTTCAGCAGGATAATGCGCCATGTCATAAAGCTGGAATCATCTCAGACTGGTTTCTTGAACATGACAATGAGTTCGCTGTACTCAAATGGCCTCCACAGTCACCAGATCTCAATCCAATAGAGCATCTTTGGGATGTGGTGGAACGGGAAGATTCGCATCATGGATGTGCAGCCGACAAATCTGCGGCAACTGTGTGATGCCATCATGTCAATATGGACCAAACTCCCTGAGGAATGCTTCCAGCACCTTGTTGAATCTATGCCACGAAGAATTGAGGCAGTTCTGAAGGCAAAAGGGGGTCCAACCCGTTACTAGCATGGGGTACCTAATAAAGTGGCCGGTGAGTGTATATCACCTTCAACATGAACTTTAATAAAGCTACGTTTCTCCATTAAATTTGTTTTATACAGACCCGAGACTGGCATCTCAATGTGCTGCTTCTTTTGTCCAATACAGTAGGAAATTAAATGAAATGTCTAACTGTGAGAATATGATTGGCAGGACATTACTATACGACAGGGCATTGGTTAAAGTTTCCATTTTATCATGTGATGGTGATGACTCTTCTGATACACACTCAAAAGTATTTACTTTTCTTTATAACAAGAGTATATGAAGAGTTCAGATGCAAAAGCCTCTAAATGCCAAGTGAAATTTTCTTCTAAAATGACCATTTTTATCAAGCTTGTATGTTTAAGTTCAGTAATTTCACTTAAATGACAATTAATAGGTAATCTTCATTGCCATTTAAGTGAAATTACTGAACTTAAATATACAAGCTTGATAAAAAAGATCATTTTAGAAGAAAATTTCAAATGGCATTTAGAGGCTTTTGCATCTGAACTCTTCACATGTTTTTAGGGCGTAGTATAAGTAGGCGAATTGGGACGCATGGATTCACTCGTCTGTTCAAGGTTAAGCGAATATTATGGAAAACGTCATGAATTTAAACGCATTTACCGGGCAGGAATAAGTTTTGACTTTGAGAAGGTACTGTCAATGCATGTGTATCAATTGAATTGAAATAATAGGTTCATAAATAGCTCAAGACTGGACATGCGCTTAATCAGCCTAAAATCTTCATATAATAAAGTTTGTACTTGTATATCACTAGTTGATAGATTAAAATGGCATGATTTATGCTGAAAAGGAAAATTAGAAAATGTTGTAAATGCATGATTTAGGATTATCCCAAGGCGAAACACCGACTTTGTCTGAACAAGTGCAAAAGCGAGAGGGTTTAAAAACAGTCCTTGTTGATGCAATAGACTTTGATACTTTCATTCACATATAAAGACAAATGTAGGCATCTGGGTCACAGAGCACACATCTTCTATCCTTTACACAAGCAAACACAATGGCTAATGTTCGGAAACATTTCTTAATAATACAGAAGTCAACATTTGAAGTGGATCATCAAAGTTGTCAAACTGGGTATTCTTCAATAATCATGAATAACTTTGATGAAAGGTTTAATGTTGACTATTGTATTATTAGAAATGGTGAAGACACGCTTCATTCTTGTCACATAACCAAGTTATGAAGCTATTCGGACACAAGCAGATCTGCGAGCGGCGTGAGTGATGGCGTGTGCAAGGGCTTATGGGTACCTGGACTGTGTGTTTGGCCGAGCTGACCGTTTGCTGGACGCGGATCAGACCACCAGAAACCAGGAAAATCACAACCGCAATGAAGAGGAACCAAATGATTATAAATCATCATGTAAAGTCACAGATTAAAGGACAGAGCTGAATTCCATAATTTATCTCTTAACATTGAGAAACCAGTGAAACGTTTTTATGTAATGCTCTACTGGAAACATCTATGATGTAGATTAGCAGAGAAAATAATCTGAACTGTCTATTTCTGTTCGTAAAAACAAATAATTCTCCTTGTAAACACTTCCTTTGAGCACCATATGAACTGCTATTGGTTATATGATCTTGTGTATGCATTACTGTACACATGAATTTTGCTTGTTTTTACAAACAGAGGGATTATTATTATTATTCTCTATAGTAATGGACAAAAGGTCACAGATGCAGTCCATGAGGCTTAACCTTTGACCCGAGACATTCCTTTCGAGGTCTGTTTACTGTAAAATCACAATTGACTTCTGAAGAAGAAACGTACAAAAAAGTGTTTTTTCTATGTCTAATAAACTAAAAGGTTTTCAAATGCACAGAAATATTATAGAATGCAGCTCTAATTCACAATTCAGACACCAAAATAAAAACCAAAAGTGAATTTCGAGTGTTTAGAAAAATCAAATGAATTAGGCAAGACTAGAATTATTAGTCAATTAGATTTTATATATTTCTTTTCTACTGATATAATTATCCAGTATGAGTGTAATAGATTATTTTAGTTGAGTTCAATCAATTAAAATAAAAAAAACAGGAATATAAATACTAGGGCTGGCAAACAATTAATTGCATCCAAAATAAAAGTTTGTGTTTACATAATATATGTGGGTG
This sequence comes from Hybognathus amarus, assembly GCA_030378365.1. Taxonomy (NCBI): domain Eukaryota; kingdom Metazoa; phylum Chordata; class Actinopteri; order Cypriniformes; family Leuciscidae; genus Hybognathus; species Hybognathus amarus. Next base: position 62,385 of record JAQIUQ010005060.1, on the reverse strand, counting down.
CACTGTATATATATATATATATATATATATATATATATATATATAAACACATATATATAAATACACACATTTGCATGCAATATTTAAGAAAGAAAATATTATTTATATAAAATATTTATACATAATATAAATTATATATAAATCTATATACATGAAAATATTTCTTAAATATATAAAAGCATGTGTGTGTATGTATATATATAAAATAATTATACACAGTGCACCCACATATATTATGTAAACACAAACTTTTATTTTGGATGCGATTAATCGCGATTAATCATTTGACAGACCTAAAAAATAAAACATCCTGATTTAGGATTCAGATCAATAATAATATTACCAATAATTTAGTGCATTGTGACATTACATTTTTTTTATTGGGAAAAAAATTTCATCCCCAAATAAAAACCAAAATAATATTATTTATGATTAGGACTTGATTTTGTGAGATATCCTGGCTGGTGTTTTCCAGCTGTTGTAAATGACTAAATTATTCTAGTGAGTGTGAAGCGTTTCTGGTGTTGTAGATCATTATTAGGAACATATTCTGTCATGAAATGAAGAAATGGAGCGATAGAAAAGCCATGCAGAGCTGATTAGCCAACATGCTGCAATGAGTCTACGTCACTGAGTCCAATGCAGAAACACACACTGTTTAATAATAGACGTGTTGGCCAGTATAGAAGATCAACAATCTTCTGTTAAAGAGCTAGAACCGAGTGTGTGTGTGTGTGTGTACCTGGCACCAGGTGACGTAAGGTTCTGCCAGTTTTCTCAGTGTGGAAACACCCTCTTCCACCGGCCCGATCTCCGGCTCCACATACTGGATCTTCTGCGCCGTCGTCGTGTAGAGAGACAGCTAAAACAGCAATGAGTGTGTGTTACAATCACCATCATTTCCTTAAAGGAGTAGTTCACTTTTAAAAAACTTTTGATGATAATTTACGCACCCCATGTCATCCAAGATGTCCATGTCTTTCTTTCTTCAGTCGAAAAGAAATGAAGGTTTTTGATGAAAACATTCCAGGATTTTCTCCATATAATGGACTTCAATGGGGTCCAAACGGTTCAAGGTCCAAATGAGAGTTTCAGTGCAGCTTCAAAGGGCTTTAAACGATTCCAGACGATGAATAAGGGTCTTATCAAGCGAAACGATCGCTCATTTAATAAATAAAATAAAAAAGTTGAAGTTTTATATAAGCACAAATGGTCGCCTCTCCTGTTCGAACTCGTTCATCAAAATGAACAAATCTTTTTCGGGTCATTTGGAACAAAATGACTCAAAAAGATTTGTTCCGATGAAAAGACAGATTGTTTCGCTAGATAAGACCCTTATTCATCGTCTGGTGTCGTTTAAAGCCCTTTGAAGCTGCACTGAAACTGTCTTTTGGACCTTGAACCGTTTGGACCCCATTGAAGTCCATTATATGGAGAAATCCTGGAATGTTTTCACCAAAAACCTTCATTTCTTTTCAACTGAAGAAAGAAAGACATGGACATCTTGGATGACATGGGGGAGAGTAAATGAAAGTTTTTTTTAAAAGTGAACTACTCCTTTAACATTAAACTCTGGTTCTGATGAACATCTGGGTCAAATCTCACCCCAAAGTCAAAGGAAAAACAATGAAATTAGCTATGAAACTCTTATTTTTTTTAACGATTTGTCGCACTTTTGACAATATTTTAATGACAAGCAAGCACATGTTCTCTCATTACCTTAATACATTATTTTACTCTTGATTGTTAATTTTCTAACCGTAACTCTTATAAACAGGGGTAATAAAAAAATAAATAGACAAAAACTTATAATAAATACACAAAGCCTTGACAGCACTTCAAAGAATGTACCAAATTATTTAATTACATTATCCTTATGTAAAAAAGGTCAGATTTCACCCCAATCAAAGGGAAAAATATAAAATTATATTTTGCATGAAGAAATATAAATTCCCCCCAAATTCTCATTTCTGTAATACATCCTGGCTTCTTATTTTAACTTTTCGCCCTTATATTGCTTATATTTTCATTACTGTAGTAAAAACTCTTTTTTTTTAATCAGCACGAATTAAAGGCAGTACAACAAATTCTATGATGTTCAAATATTTTGATCTTAATGGTCAAACACAACTCTAGTGTCCTTTTCTATACGCAAAAAAACAACAACATTTTTTTCTGTTAAGTTTAGGGTTAAAATGTGACCCTATAAAAGTACCTCATCTACACTCAAAGTTGTGCTGGGTTTGTCATCGGCGGCGGCCAGAACAGAAGCGGTGATCAATCCCAGAGTTCCTGAGACTCCTGCAACTCCTCCAACCTATCAGGACAAAACACGGAGCGTGAATGAACTTCCTGATCCAGAAACCCCCATGTTTGGACGGCATAAACATCACAACGGCTTCTTTATCTACAGACAGCCGGGTTGTACTCTCCGTCAACACACGCAGAATGTTTCTTGTTTAAGCAGGAAACACATACAGACACATATTTACTCAAACACAGTTGTTTTGAGGACATTCAAGGTCCCTGAAGTGTCTGAAACTGCATAACTCTCTCTTGATTTTCACTGGACTGATGTTTACTTCCCCTTCGCAAACACGATTAATATGAGAAATTAATACCATTGCAATTGATACATGTTAAGTATAAAGTGAAAAGGATAATTTACCCAAAAATGATAATTTCCTCACCCTCAAGTTTTCCAAATCTGTACATTTCTTTCATCTGCTGAACACAAAGGAAGATATTTTGAAGAATGTTCAGTAACCAAAAAGTTGATGGACCCCATTGACTTCCATAGTAGGAAAAAAATACTTTGGAAGTAAATGGGGTCCATAAACTGTTTGGTTTCCAAAATTCTTCAAAATATCTTCTCATAGACACTCATACAGGTTTGACACAACTTGAGAAAATAATAACCATTTAGACCAAGGAATTATTCCTTTAATTTGTAATAATCCTCCAGAATATTTCAAAATGTTATAACTTTGATGATGAGGGTTATAATGTGTACAGTTAAAAAAAAATCAGACTTAGTTTATTTTTATTTTACGGGGTGTAATATGACAAAAGCTCAGGTTTTCACAGGATATGATGAGTTTCTAGTAGCACTGTACACAAGTTTTCAGTTTCTTTTATGAATTAACGGTGTTTTATTACCATCTAGTGTCCAATTTCACGGGATTATACATTTGGATAAAATCGGCTATGAAATATAAGACCTGTAAAGTGTTATAATCTTTAATGTCATCTCATATTTTCAGCATAAACAGTGGGAATAAAGCCAAAAGAGAGTTGAACTTCTACTACCGGACCGGTATGGTGATCTAACACTAAGCCAAATAAGAGTTTTTATGCAATAAACACACTCTACAGAATTACATCATCCTAAAATACAAGAGACAATAATACATTTATTTAAACAAGTAAAATAGTTCATTTTGTTTTGCTGTGTCCTTGTCTCTGCATGTCCTCAAATGCCTCTTTGAAGCTAAAAAAACAAATAATCATCTTTATAATGAGCTGAACTGAGCTGAATTCATAGTACATGTGAGTTTAAGACTGAAAAGCGCACGAGTATGAGTGTATAAGTCACGAACACACACTGAAGGACCAGCTGAAGTTTAATTCTCACCTTGTACATGTTCCCGTCTTCTTCTTCTGCTGCTGCTCCATTGAGCGGCCGCGATGAGAACTCGCGCAAACAGCGCCGCTTGCAGTTCATAGTGTGAAACTACACTCACAGCTTGACAGCACAAGAGCATAATACATAAAACATCACGAAGATTACAAATAATTTCGAATGAAGATTTTGCAACAGAATATAATTGTTTTTTTAATTTATGTATGTGTTTATTTTAGTGCTGTCAAATCTATCAAATCACGATTGAACACATCTAACATAAAGGTTTTTATATATTATGTGTTTGTATGTATTTAGATTGTTTGTATTAATGATCATTGTTTGTCGATGTGCACAGTGCAAGACGTTAAGTTTATCTTCGGTTCAGAATTTGTTTAATTTCTTCGCTTTTTTGTGCAATCTATGTGTTTTTATTATTCGTTTATATTCATAGTTAATTAGTGATCAAGTTAAGGAGAAATAACAATGTGTTTGTTGTTGACGTATAATAATTAAATATTAATAATATGACTAAATGATTAAAGCTTATTTGATGAAAACACACACCAATTTTGATTAAATCACCAACACAGCTTACGTCCCAATTTAAATAGTCAGGCTCAAACTTGGCTATAAGTACTATTACGGTGTGTTTGAATTTTCCAAAGACTACTGCTGCGTCCGAAATCTCCACTCAAAGCACTACTCCCTAATCCCTATGTTGGGGTTAGAGAGCAGAGCACTATATAGTGAGCTCACCAGCATAATAGAAGCCACTTTCGGACACTACTCGATCGTCTCTCGGCGCCGTTGATTACATCATCTGTCAGCTGGTGCCAAGCCGGCTCTGGGCTAAATAAATTTTTTAAAATAAATACATTACATTATATTGAGCTTATTTCTCCAAAATTTAAAAACTAAAAGTGATTTCTGACCGTTTTTGTTATAATGCGCTACTCCACACGTGATTATAACTTATTTTTACGATCAACGCAATGCATGATGGTATGTAGGGCTTAGGTAAGTGACCATCGGTTGTACACTACTTTTCAAAATGCATTCTGGGATACATTGAGTGGACTATATAGGGAATAATAATCATCACTATACATTCGGACAGCACTACAAAATGGCGAGCTCACTATATAGTCCACTATATCATGAGTAATGGGAGATTCGACACCAGCACATGTATCCTAATGGGACTTTTTTCCCGCCATCTAGTGTTCACGAAGCGTATTGCAGTACAAATAATTTGACTGGCTTAATCATTTCCATACATGATTTACGCCTATATTTATTTTATATTCTTGTGTTTGTATGAGAAGGAAAGTTTTCACACTGGAAATTTAGATTTGATCACCCTCTCTTTGCTAAAACTTATAAACTGGTTTCCTAGCGACCATTACAGGCGCGCCGCGCGTGCACTGGTCTGACAACAAACATCAGAGCCAGTTTTACTGTGAGTCAGTCAGCATATGTGTGTGTGTGTGTGTGTGTGTGTGTGTGTGTGTGTGTGTAGTGTGTGTGTGTCGTCGTGTGTGTGTGTGTGTGGTGTGTGTGCTGTGTGTGTGTGTGTGTGTGTGTGTCGTGTGATGTGTGGGTGTGTGTGTGTGTGTGTGTGTGTGTGTGATTGTTATGGAGGAGAGGTGAGTGGCATTTTATACTATTATAAACTTCACAAATGCCAAATAATATTTGAGAACATCGATTCTAAAACACAACATTTGCATTTAGACTGGAGAAATATGAGAATTGTGCCAGAAGAATTCAGTCATACTGGAGAGTCGTTCAGGGACAGACGGCTCTTCAGACTCCTGATCAATATACTCTACGAGCTCGGCTGTAAGTCACTCATGCCCGTTCTTCAAACCGGATTTTTTTATTTGATTTTTTTAGGCAAATTGATTTAAATGCAGCTTTCAAAAGACAAAAAATAATATATTTACATCTGATAATAAACCCTTTGAAGCGCACGATCACACCCGTGAGATTAACACATTCAGTGCGTGACGTATATATAGGCTATATCCATATGTCTAATTAAGTTGATAGCAGTTGAGTTGCTAAAAGGTTTTAGAAGGGTTAGTTCACCCTAAAGTGAAAATGATGTCATCATTTACTCACCCTGTATTGTTCTAATGCTGTTAACCCTTCTTTCTTTAATAAACCATAAACGAAAAATGTAGATAATAATAATGTCCCACTCGCATTCATCCATATAATGGTAGTGAATAGCGACCGACATGAACTTTTAAAAAAGACACAAAAGTATCACAGAATGACCTCATGCGTTACATGAGTATATTCCAGTGTTCTGGGGTGCCAAAAAACATGGTTACATTTTTACTATAATAAAAACAATGGTTAATTTTAGCCCATTCTCAAGCATTTGACCAGTGCTTTCAATATCTGACGCTTTTGCGTGGGTCAGATGACACCCTAGGATCACATGTACCCTACCCCTACCCAGACCTAAACCTAACCGCGTCCTCTAACTGACGCTTTTCTTTCAGCGTCAGTTCGATGACGCCGTAGGATCGCGTCATGTAAGTGACGCTAAAGGGCACCTAAAGCGTCAAATATTTGAAGCATGGTCAAAGGTGACGCCTTGGGGTGAGAATGCGTTGTTAATTTTCATAATCGATGCACAATTTTTTATTCTTCTTCTTTTGGTCCATAAAAGAAAGCTGGGTTTACAGCATTACAACACCAGGGTGAGTAAATGATGAATTCATTATAATTTTAGGGTGAACTATCCTTAAAAAGTATCGTTTTCATGTTAACTCAATGTCCAATTTCAAAACGGTTTTTACAGGATAAATGTTGTGTGTTTAAGTTTTCGAATGACATGATGATGATTTCTTAAATATGCGATAAGGAAAAAAGGCAATAAAAAGCGACAGTTAAATGGATATACATGAAAGTATGAAGACTGAAATAGTTATTATTTTAGTAAAATGTACTTATTATTTATGTGTTTATGTATGTGTTTATGTATGTGTCTGTGTGTGTCTCTCTCTCTCTCTCTCTCTCTCGTGTGTGTGTGTGTGTCTCTCTCTCTCTCTCTGTGTGTGTGTGTGTGTGTGTGTGTGTGTGCAGGAAAAGTGTCCGGCTTCATCAGTTCTGCTTCAGCTCAGTCCCAGAGAAGCTGAGCTCCTGAAAGACCCCAGTCTGAAGTGCAAGCTACGATTCAGGTGCATTTTGTACAAGCTCTTATCTGGAAGAATTATTTATATATATATATATATATATATATATATATATATATATATATATATATATATATATATATATATATATATATATATATATATGAACATTCTGTTGTCCAGATTGTCACAGATAAATTTAAGAACAATTATATCAAACTTTGCATCAGATTGCCTGTCCATCGCTTATCAGAATCATATCTGCAACCAGTCTGTTTGCTGCTGGACAGAAAGAGACTGAGGCTGTGTTCAAATATTCAATGGGTTTTCTGTAGATTTTAATGTTTATGTCTGGCTTTTAAAAATAAACCTACCCTGAGAAATATTTACTGGGATATGTGTGAGCGCCAGCCCCAGTCTTCCTTTAACATCACGTGTGTGTGTGTTCAGGTTTGCAGGTCCTCGATTTCCTCCTTCTGTTGTGTTCAAGATCGTCCACATGGGAGGAGAACGACAGCATCTGTGCGGACACAACCTCTTCACTCCCTCCAACCAGGTCACCAATCACAGAGATGAGCGTTTTTATTCACATGTTGAATCAGTTATTTTCTCCATTTTCATTTTTATTTTAGGTAAAGTTTTAGTCATTTTAAGTAGTTATTGTTTTCTATATATTTTATATACATGTTTTTCTTTTCATTTTTAGTTATTTTAGTATGTCAAACTAAAATAAAATGAGAAATGGTGCCTTGGCAACTATTAAAATAATGTATTTATTATATTTATTCCAGTTAATGTTTATGTCTTCTAATAAAGATATTTTTTTACATTAAAATGTTGGTTTCATTAGTTAGTCATTTTTGTTTTCATTTTTAGTTGTTTTTTTTAATGTCTAAATGTTTTTCTTTTTAATAAATTTTTTGTGTTTTTTTATTTATTTAATTTATTAAATTTTTTAGTGGGTCAAATTTTTTTTAAAGAAATTTTGCCTTGGCAAGTTGTTGGCATTTAACTTTATACCAGTTAATTTCAAGTAACACAATCTTTTTTTTATTTATAATTTTAGTTTTAATTCTAGACTTAAATAGTCAAAATTCTGATATGAAGTCAAAATTATGAGATAAAAAGTCATAATTATGACTTTTGTCAAAATTGACAAAATCAGGATAATGAGATTAAAAAGGCAAAATTATGACATTGACACAATTTTATGTCACAATTGTGGCTTTTAAGTCATAATTTTGACTTTTTACCTCATAATTATGAATTTGTATGCTATAATTTGGACATTTATGGTCATAATTATAAGACTTACCAGATTATGATTATTTTCCCCTTGTGGTGTAAATGGGCTCCCATAGTTTTCTATGAGAGCAAAAAAAAACATGCATTGTAATTATTGCACATTATTTCGTGTGTCTACATCATCAGGCCACAGCAGACTCCTGCAGAATGATGGGAAATCGAGTATTTATGGATCTTATTTCAGTGAACGAGATCCACAAAGCCGCTGTTGAGCCACAGGACGTGATGTGCATGAGAGACTATATGCAGGTGGAGGACAAACACCCTTAAGACTCTTTCAAACTCCATTTCTGTGAAGTGATGGTGCTTTTGTGTTCATCAGTACTCCAGCCATCTGGATGAGCTTCCGGCACGTCTCGGTGGCAGAGAGACTGGCTGGCGCTTCATGTCTCTGAAGGTGCTGTCCCGGGACGGTCCTCTCAGGCGTGGAGACGAGCGGGATTCAGTGCGGGCGGTCCTGCCGTCCAGACCCGGGTGTGCCGGACAGGAGCTCGCGCACAGGTACAGTACACCACCGCTCAAGAGTTTAGGACCATTTTTAATGTTCTTAAAATAAGTCCCTTCAAGGCTGCATTTATTTGATGAAAAAACAAATTGTGAAATATGACAATTTAAAATAACTGTTTTCTATTTTAATATACCTTCAAGTGTAATTTATTCCTGTGATTAAAGCTGAATGTTCAGCTCTTCAGTGTCACATGATCCTTCAGAAACCACTCTAATTTGAGGATCTGATGTGAAACATCCATGATTATTATCAATGTTGAAAACAGTTTTTTTCAGGATTCTTTGGTGAAGGAAAAAAGCAAAAGACTGGGTGTGGATTGGGCCATCAGGAATTGAGTTTGATTGTGGTGACAAAAACTTCATTATCTTAAACATTTACACACCCTATGAATGCTCTCAAAATGAAGAGGAATATCTCACTAGGCTGGCGTGTGTTATGTCTTTCATACAAGATAATGCCTCCACGTGCTGCTTTATTGTGGGTGACATGAATGCAGATGTTTCTGATGACAGCGCTCTATTTGCCAAGCATTTAATGCAGTTCTGTTATGATAATGGTCTAATTCTTTCTAGCAAAGTGCTCTTGCCTGATACAAGCTACACCTACATCAGTGAGGCATGGCACACGACTTCATGGCTAGATCACTGCATTTGCACGGCTGATGCGCATGACTCTATAGAGACTATAAAAATTAACTAGGAATTTGCCACTACTGATCATGTGCCTTTCTCTTTATCTGTAAGTTTAGGCAGTCTACCTGCTTTTGTGCCTGTAGATAACATGTGCATGGGGAAAATAGATTGGTCTAACCTGAATGAGGAGGACCTTAAAAAATATTATATCCAGTCTGATATCCTGTTGAAGAACATTGTATTGCCTGAAGTTTCTATGGTATGCTCTGATATTATTAACTGTAAGAACCCTCAACATGGTATTGAGTTGTGTACCCTGTATGAGAATATTGTAAAATGCCTCCTTGTCTCGAGCAAGCTTGTATAAAATCAAGCCAGGGTGGAATGGTTATGTGGAAGAGACACATGCTGAGGCAAGAAGAGCCTTTAAGGCATGGGATGAGTCAGGCAGACATAAATGGGGTCCGTTATTCGAATACAAGAAACAGGCAAATGCAAAGTTTAAATATGCTCCAAGGTTCATCAAGAGGAAGGAAAATATAATGAGGTCGGACTCTCTGTCTAGGAAGCTGCAATATGATAGTCCTATTGATTTCTGGAAGGAAATCAAGAGAATGAATAATTGTAAAACATCGTTACCAACGACGAATATTAATGGTGTTGGTGGCTCTGAAGAAATTACTCTACTGTGGCAGAGCTGTTTAACTGTGTTAAGAGTAAGTTGTTTACGATGGGTGACATTGATAGTAACGAAGATGTAACTGTTTTACCTCAAGAAATTTATGATGCAATTATGATGCTAAAGGATAATAAGGCATGCGGAATGGATGAGATATCTGCAGAGCATCTGAAATTTGCAAGTAGAAAACTCGGTCCCCTAATTGCTATTTGTTTTACTGGGCTGTTAGTCCATGGTATTTTACCTGATTCTATTTTATCTGTCATACTAGTGCCTATCATTAAAGATAAAGTGGGTAAGATTAATAGCATAGATAACTAGAATGTACATTTCCAGAAGAAAATGTGAAGTGGTGCTTGCAGTGGCAAAACTCACCACCCGGTTGCTAGAGTGTGGTACAATATTGCATACAAGCTGATGACATCAGCTTATGACATCATGATGTCATAAGCTAGAGTGCGTGATGTCATAAGCTAGAGTGACATCACGCACTCTAGCTATGATTCATCATACATCATGATGAATCATGATGACATCAGAGTGCGTGATGTCACTCTAGCTTATGACATCACGCACTCTAGCTATGATTCATCATACATCATGATGAATCATGATGACATCAGAGTGCGTGATGTAGCTCTAGCTTATGACATCCGTGATGTCATAAGCTAGAGTGACATCACGCACTCTAGCTTATGACATCATCATAAGTCTCCCCAATGTAAGTCAATGGGACTTTTTTGGCCGGTTTTTCGTCCGCTGTGCGAACATCGTACCCCGATCTCTTAGAAAAGTCATAGCACACCATTCCCGATTAAGCCGCACGTTTTGACACCACTTTCATGGGTCTGTGACAAAAACTGTGGGAGGAGTAGCGTGCCAAAAAAGTGTCCGGAATAATAAGATTAATAAGTATGGACAATAACAATAGTGTTGCTTTTCAAGCACCACTAATTACAGGCCTATAGCTCTTGCCAGTATTTTATCCAAAGTCCTGGAGAGGATTATACTGAATAGGCTGGAACATTTTGTTTTGACATCTGACAATCAGTTTGGTTTCAAACCTAAGCATGGCACTGACATGTGCATCTTTGCCCTGAAGGAGATTCTGGATTTGTATAATAGGCATAATTCCACGACTTTTTTTGTGTTTTATTGATGCCTCTAAAGCATTTGATAGGGTAAACCATGAGAAGCTATTCTGCAAATTGTACAACAGAGGGGCTCCCAAATATCTAGTGAGAATCCTGGCCTTCTGGTATGCTCATCAATCTTTTTATGTGAAGTGGGGTAATTCTGTGTCTGCCTCATTTAATGTAGGTAATGGAGTTAGGCAGGGAAGCATTCTATCTCCCTTTCTCTTTAATATCTATATGGATGACCTATCAAAGCTGTTAAACAGTTGTGGAACAGGCTGTAGGGTTGGGGACACCATTATCAACCACCTAATGTACGCGGATGACCTGGTCATCCTTTGTCCATATAGTGCTGGTCTTCAACAGCTACTAAGGATCTGTTCCCGATACGGCTTTGGACTTTGACATTACGTACAACTCTAAGAAGAGTAATATAATGATTGTTAGAAGCAGGGAGGATAGTAAACTGTAGGGCTGTTTTCGACTAAGGATTTTCATAGTCGAATCTGATTCGTTAGATTTTGCCATAGTCGACTGATAGTCGAACCTTTTTTTTTTTTAGATAGGCCAGGTCTAGCAGCTATATTTTTTCCATTTCAAACAAAAGAGATGGACGTATGCGCATTAGGCTATTCGTTCTGTTTTTTAGGTAGTATTTTTTCATGTTTTTTATCACGCAATCATGTTTTTGATGCGGTGGTGAGCTTGTAACTTGTAACTTAACGCTATAGCCTAGGGTAGCAGCGGCGCTGCCGAAAATTAAAAGCTGTCACAAAGAATAAATATAGCAAGGAGACATTTTAATTATTAATAAAGATGAATTTGACGATACTGCGCGATCTTCGCATAGCTTAGTGCATGCGCCAGAGAGAGATGCACAGTTCATTTCATACGCAGAGAGCATTACGTTTTCTTTCGTTTTGAATCGTTCTATTTACAAGTAGACATTTCAATATAGATATATGTTTCAGGTCTGTGGAGTAGGCTATAGCCTACTTATACTCTGAGTTGCGGTAGTTATGAGACGAGCTCGAGTTCACACATCCGTGTTCTCCGTGCCTTGATTATCAATAGGCTAAATGGCTAATTGTCTGCTTTTCCTTCTTATTTATTAAATCCAGACAATTGGTTGATGAAACATTAATTAAAATCAAGAAAAAAATATATAAAAAAACGAAATTCACTTTAAAGAAAGGCTTTGCTTTTCTGTTTGAGGTCTGTGACAGTTTTAAAGCAGTCTTTAAGTGCTGCTTCAGGAGCGCTCGTATCCGGAGAACTGTCACGTCTTAAATCTTTAAAACTTAAGGATTTTTTGTCACGAATGAATGCTTGTCTATTTCAGGCTAAATATAAAACGCATGTATTTTCCGCACTTTAATGCGCACCGGATTATGAAACGCATAAGATACTGCAGTCAAATGTTTGACTGGGTTTGCGTTATGCATCCACTAGATGTGCTGGGAATGTAGCGAGTGCGCGGCGCTGGAGGTGAGGTGTTTAAGTGAGCTCGCTGGGGCGGACACGTAACTTACATTCGCAGTCTGACTCATATGAGTATTCAATATGCGGCGGCTTGCTGACAGCAACGGCTGGCTGTTTTGAATGAGACGACCCGGTTACTGTGAACGGGGAGCACTTAATGAACATTCTGTGACGCGCGGGGACAGTGTCTGTTCGTGTGTCTGTTAAGAGTGAGCGCTCGTGAGCGGGATACACACATAACCTAATTTATACAAGGTTGAACTGGCCGTGTACTATTCGACTATAACGTTCATAGTCAAATCAGACCTCTCCGAATGGAATCGTCGAATCCTCGACCATTAGAAGTCAGCCCTAGTAAACTCTCATTTCCTGCATTTTATCTGTCTGGTACTTTACTTAAAGTGTGTGATGAGGTCAAGTACTTGGGACATTATATCACTGATGACCTGTCTGATGATAGGGACATTCATAGACAATATTGTATGATATATTGTAAGCTAATATGCTGAACCGCAAATTTAGTATGTGTTCACTTTTTGTGAAGATTAGACTTTTTAAAGCTTTTTGTACTCCGATGTACACTGCCCACTTGTGGCGGCGCTATAAAAAAAGTAGTATGCAGAAACTCAAGGTGGCATACAAAGATGGGTTGAGGTTGTTGCTTAAATTGCCACGAGGGGGCAGTGCGAGTCAAATGTGTGTAAGTGCTAACGTATCCACATGTCCTGCTGTACTCAGGAATCTAATGTACAGATGTATGTGTAGACTAGCGGAGTCACATAACAGCATCATCAAAACACTAGTGAATCCGGCATTGAGTGCTGTTAGGTTCACTTCGGGTTTGTGGAATCATTGGCGCTTTAGTCTGTATGCCAATATTTGAACACTTTTGTATGTGTATTGTAGAATATTGACTGTGTAGTCATTTTATACAACTTTTTCTTTTCTTTTTTTCTCTTTTTTTATGTATTTTGTTATTGCTATGGACCATTCTGTGTATGTGTCCTTAATAAAGACGTGATGATGATGATGATATCTATCTATCTATCTATCTATCTATCTATCTATCTATCTATCTATCTATCTATCTATCTATCTATCTATCTATCTATCTATCTATCTATCTATCTATCTATCTATCTATCTATCTATCTATCTATCTATCTATCTATCTATCTATCTGTCTATCTATCTATCTATCTATCTATTACTTGTCTGCTCTGACTATCTGTCTGTCTGTCTGTCTGTCTGTCTGTCTGTCTGTCTGTCTGTCTGTCTGTCTGTCTGTCTGTCTGTCTGTCTGTCTGTCTGTCTGTCTGTCTGTCTGTCTGTCTGTCTGTCTGTCTTGTCTGTCTGTCTGTCTGTCTGTCTAATCTATCTATCTATCTATCTACCTATCTAATCTATCTATCTACCTATCTAATCTATCTATCTATCTACCTATCTAATCTATCTATCTATAACCTATCTACCTATCTATCAACCTATCTAATCTATCTATCAACCTATCTAATCTATCTATCAACCTATCTAATCTATCTATCAACCTATCTAATCTATCTATCAACCTATCTAATCTATCTATCAACCTATCTAATCTATCTATCTACCTACCTAATCTACCTATCTACCTACCTAATCTACCTATCTATCTACTATCTACCTATCTATTTACCCATCTATCTACCCATCTATCTATCTATCTATCTATCTATCTATCTATCTATCTATCTATCTATCTATCTATCTATCTATCTATCTATTTATCTATCTATCTATCTATCTATCTATCTATCTATCTATCTATCTATCTTTCTTTCTTTCTTTCTTTCTTTCTTCTTTCTACTAATCTTTCTTTCTTTTTAGAACTAATCTATCTTTTTTCTTTCCAGCTAATCTATATTTCTTTCTTTCTAACTAATTTCTTTCTTTTTTATTTCTAACTAATCTATCTTTCTTCCTAACTAATCTTTATTTTTTCTTTCACACACGCCACCACATGCACACCCACACACCCACACACACAAACGCAAGTCACCCTGCACACCGCAAAACCAACCCCACACACACGCACACCACACAAAACACCCCACACTCACATCACACACTACACACCCCACACACACATGCACACCACACACGTCGCAAAATACCCCACGTGCGCGACACACACACACACACACACACACACCGCAACATACCCCATGCATGTGCACACCACACAAAACACCCCATACTCACAGCACACCCCACACCACACGCACTCAATCAACAACATACCCCACGCACACACGCACGCATGCACGCACACACGCACGCACACACACACACACACACACACACACACACACACACACACACACACACACACCCTATCTACCTAATCTATCTATCCATCTATTCCGCACGTACCTTGTTGGCCTTCGTCTTCGTCTGCATTGTCAGAATGTGGGAGTTTATCTTCCACTTCAATTTTATAAACTTTGCATAGCTGGAGGGAAAATGATAAAACAAAAGAAAATTACTGACCAAAAACATCTTTAAATCTTTACTGTACCTCACTTTCCTCATTTTCTCATCAGTAACAAATACAGAGACTACTTGAATACTGCCTGAAGTATTTGAGCATTATTTACCATGGCTAGCATCTCGACTTTTTCTACCAAAGTGAACAATGCCTCATTCTCAAGTTCTGAGACAGTACACCTCGTCCTGGATCCTCTGCCTAAGCTCATCATGTTCGGCTTGTTGGGCTTCATCAAAATTGGACACAGGCTCATTCAGACGTGTGTGCATGTCACAATTTTCCTGGATACACTCACGCTGTCCTTCCATCAAATCACGCTTTTCCAGGACCAACTCACACATTCCCTGGAGACTATCACACATTTCCTGGATCCAATCCTTAGGCTCAACAAATTCGGTCATCTCTCTAGGCTCACTGGCTCTCCTTCTTTCCAGTTGTGAATTCTGTAGAACACATGAATAGTTTGTAATCTTGTGAGACAGAACTGTTCAGAAGACAGATATGACATCAGTGTGTCTTTTGTGTATAACTGTTTGTGTGTTTGTGTGTGTGTGTGTGTGTGTATACCTTATACCAGGGCTATTCAATTAGTCCAGGGCCGGATTATTAAATCGAAAAGTTGAAGTGGGCCGTTGGGTTTAGCTTATTTATTGAAACATACCAATTAAAATTGCCAAAGGTCAGAAAATTATGTTTCTCTATAATTCTACAAAAATGAAAATGGTTCGTTTTTTTATCTAAAATTTTTAATGTTTGTTTATATAGAGATTAAGGGTTTAATAACAGTTTCACCCGCTTCGACCCCAACATGTCAAGCAGTAAGACATATGAGAAAAGATTGTAGCATGCATAAAAGCCTTAGCTACATCAAAAGAAAGACATTGTCATATGTGTGAGAGAGAAAAAGACCGTGTGTGTGAGAGAGAGAGAGAGAGAGAGAGAGAAGAGTGAAATGTGTCATTAAAAATGTATATCATAGAGAATGTTTAAATACCAAAATCAGCTTACGAGAGAAACCGAGTTAGTGGTGCGATCGGAGGCTGCTTCAGCTGGAGGTGATTAGGAGACGTCTGTCCACAGTTAATCAGAGTTCACCTTCACTGACACGGAGTGAAGCCTCATAGTACTGTGACGTGTCAAATAGAATGACGTCACGCAGCAGCGCGTCAGAGCTGCAGAAATGCAAGATTATTGTTTTGATTTAAAAATTGAAAAGAGAGAATGAACAGTGTCACTACTCTTAAGTCTATGAGAGGAATGTTGATAAAGCTACTTGTAGTAATAGTCGGGGAGCCAAAGTCTCAAAACCTGACATAGTCTCGCGAAGCCAGACCTTCAGACTAGGCTTGTTTGAGATGCGCCTCGCCTCGCCTCGCCTCGCCTGCAATGTAGTCGAGAGTAGGCGGCTGCAGTGAGAGGAGAGAAAAAAGCGCATTCAAGCCGGACAGATCTCGGTTCTCGAGTGGATCAGACACCTGTGAGATCAAAGTCTGATATCGCGGGATTAACGGGATTCACGCTCGTGCATGTGTTGCTAGGATGTGATTTAAGTTCTGTTGCTTTTATATAAAAATAAATATAATGAGCAAGACACCCAAAGTACTTGTTATTTAATTACATTCCAAATATGTGTTTATCAAGCATTTTTTTCTTTACTACAGACGTTTTTATAAATTGTTTAAATAAAAATGACATATAACCCATATGACACTGTCAGAGAGTTTATTCACCCATATGTATACACATAAAACATGATATCAGTTTTAAAATCAAACATTTTTAAAAGAGAACAATTCATCACTGTTGTTTTTTATTTTTATTTTTTATTAGACTGCAAGTTACAAACATACAAGCACCACAATTCGTGAAACAAGTAGGCCTAATAAAAAAATAAATCAAAATAAGCTTAGCTTAAATAGACAGACTTACAAACTTCATCTATAAAATGAGACATAGGCTATTTTCCTAATTTTTAGCTTGAACATTTTAGAGTAGTAGGCTATTTGAGTTACTGACAGCTTTCTTATTTTTTTAGCCGTTTAAGAGACTCACAATAGGCCTATATATCAGTTTCAGTTGAAACAAATTAAAACATGGCCTTGATTTGGAGGATTTAGCTTAATGAATATGGAATTTACCTTCATCACAGTTGTTTAAACCAATGAGGATTAAGCTGTGTCGTCAGCAAGCCGTTTCCCATCATGCTTTTGATCAGCGCAGTCGGTGGAGAGCAACTGCGCGCGACTGCAGAATCCGACAGGTGCGACTTGCGCTCGCGACAGTTTTTTGACATACGTCGTCGGCATGACATCAGAGCCAGGTGGGGTGCTCTCGGACACATTTCTAACCGGCATGCATCTTCGCGCTGATCACCGGTGATCGGTTCTCACGCAGATTTTGCTCATCTCAAACAAGCCTACTTTCTTCTTCTTCTTCTTCTTCTTCTAATGGCTTTTTATGGCGGTTGGCAAACCAAATTTCGGTGCATTACCGCCATCCTCAGACTGACGGCTGAAGGTCTGGAATTCATAGCAGCTTTCTTTGGCCAAGGCCCGCCCAGAAGGCCGTTTGACCGACATGTCCAACAACCAATTACAGTTCGTTTTGTTCAGCGTCACGTTTCGGGACGTGGAAATGTCCCCACAAAAACAGACCGGCGTGCAACAAGTCAGTCATAGAAAATCAAAGATGAAAACAAGCAGTGAGTCATTAATCTGTTCGCGCATGAATAACAACAATGGCTTCAGCATTACCACATCTGATAAAAACACCGAGCAAATCAGTAGGAAACGTATGTAGACTTTGTTCAGAGACCTTTAAAGCATCTAAAACTAACAAACACAGATTATTTCGTGGACACAACTCTAAAGACAAAGCGTCTCCGGTTACTATCGTAACCTCGGTTCCCTGAGAGGCGGGAACGAGACATTACGTCATACTGACGTATATGGGAACTCCTCCTTTCTCCATTTCCACTGAAATCTTATAGGCTAACGCCAGCTGGAGACAGCTGGCCAATTGACGCAAACATGCAAATGCTGACCGGACCGCGGGCAGTATAAATAGCATGGGCGCGCCAATTGCGTCAGAATAACGACTGAACGCTAGCACAGCTGATCAAACGGCGAGCACGGCGGATGACGTAATGTCTCGTTCCCGCCTCTCAGGGAACCGAGGTTACGATAGTAACCGGAGACGTTCCCTTTCAAGGCGGTCACTTCGACATTACGTCATACTGACGTATATGGGAACTGTATAGAATCCCGCCGTGAGCGCAGTGAAGATAAGCCCAGACGGGGTCAAGCTACACTTCCACAGGAAACAACAGTTCTAAGCCAGTCACACCGCTAGGAGCACACAAACTGATAGGCGAACTAGACCAACGTTTGCTCCTACTTTACCAAGATGCACATCCAATGCAAAGAAGCGAGGGCTGCACTGGGCAGGGCAGCACAACACCATAAGCACTAAAGCAAAGAGTTAACCTAGTGACAACAGCATAGCGGTGACAGCTGCATAACCATACAGCCACACATAGAGTTAGCAACAAGGTAACTCTGCAATACAGACTACTGCACAGCTGGAGGGAACAGTTCCATGAGTTCAAATAACTCACTGAACCCACAACGCTATAGGCGGAGCATCAAACTTAACCCTGTGAACGCGTTCTGAGAAGACAGCCAGCAAACCTAATCCCGTAGGTATTAAGCAAACAAGCATTGAATTCAGAGAAGAGTCTCTGTATAAAACAGCACATCCTTAGTACCATCCACCAAGCACACAAACAGCGGTTTGTCAGTCTGCTACCCTAGAGATCCACAATCTCTATAGGACCAACATCACTCTGAGCATCGGCATCATGTGAGGCTTACGGCTCAGCAGAAAGGCGGGCAGGGATCCACCTGTGCTCTGAACGGTGTAAGCGACTTCGGATGTAGCTAGGTATCGAAACGGAGAGTGACGCTGCAGTCACCAGATCTGAGACGATGTGATATCAGTCACTAAAAAGAGCGTAGGATTCCAAGTGCTCGCTGGGCGAGGGATGGGGTTAAGGCCATCTCAGGGAGAGCTTCGTCTGAGCACTTGCCTTGGGGGAGAACTATAGGCCATGCAACACTTTCATTCAAGATGTGGTGGACGCATCGATCATTGCCGTTGTTCTCCATCATTTCTCTTTACACACACAGGATGACATGCCAGTATCCATGCCGACCTCTTTTCTGTCAAATGCGGAGAAGCAAGATTGGTTTGATGAACAAATCCTAAACATTGTTGACGCATACATTCTCAATGAATCTCCAGAATTTCATTACATGTTGAAAGAAAATCTCCAGAGTACTCCACAGAGTACAGTTGTACCTCAACCAATTGTGTGTCACATGCCACGGTGCAGCCATCCACCTTTAAAAGACAACATGATCTAACAGAACATTTCAAGAAGGATCGTGGCATTTGTGTGTGTGATCACAAAGACAAAAATGGTGCCAACGAAGAAGAAGATTGTGTTTTCAATTATCACAGTGCCTTTCTAAAGACGGGGCTTTTGGAGCGTGACTTCCTAGACTCTGTGAAAGAGGGTGATGGAAAAAGGACCTGCCGCCTTTGGAAATTTAAAATGCTTCATTTTAAAGATGCCCAGAGACACAAGTACAGCTTGGAGGCACTGAAATTACAATTTGACATTCAAGCGATGCAGAGTCCACGAGTGGCCCACAGAATGATGTGGAACAGAACTGTAAATGTTACTGGGGGTGCTGGCAAAAATGTGGCATTGGATTTGAATTGCGAGCATTACGTCGTTATACAAAGGATGCCATCTCACATTTGGGTGCGAATGCGAATTTTCAAACTGCGCAGCAAATCAGTAGAACACTTCAAAGGCAGAGACACTTCATGGATAACTTTGATGCTGATGTTCAACTAAGTCCAGAAACTGGGAAACACACAATGGCATCCAAGGAAGAAGACATCGATGCAATGGTCGCTGTACTAAAACAACAAGAAATCTACAAAATCACACCTGGTAGATGTTATGCTGCATTCCCATCAATTAAAGCCAATCCACTTCACAATCTCACGTCCAAACATTCAACTGGCTGGATATGGGAACACATGAGAAAATGTCATCGCTTTCAATTGGTCAAAAAAAAATATCCTGACCTAGAATCAAGACATCACGTTAAGAGCAATTAAAGGTTACCTAGACTTTGGATCGGGTCACATAGAATTTGTTTTTGGTTTGTGTTTTTGCATTTTAATTTCAATGAGTGGGCAGTTTAGATTCTGGCTACTTTAAGAGTAAAGAGCTGCATGCTGTACATGTACAGTAAATAAAAAGAAAAAAAAGAACTGTAAACAAAAAGCAATTGAAATGTAAAAATTGTAAATCGTTTTTATTTGTTTTTTTAAGTTGCTGAATCTTAACTTATGTTACAAATACATGTCAATTGCAATTCTGATTGTTATGTTTACAAGTAATAAATACTTAATATATAACGTGTCCAGATTTTTAATTAAAGATGTTCATATAAACTGATGTTGTAAGCTTTACTTTTATATTGAAATATTAATGTAGTGCAGTTTCATGCCTGAAGACGTTTTCTCAACAACACATGCAGTAATTTAAAGAATATTTATTGTTTTTACTTTGAACAAAAAAAAATTAAGTTGACAATTAGAAGTAGCACAACACATTCAGTTATGAAATAAAGCAGCTCATATTTACACAATCATTAAAGAAATCAAAATGTCTCTTGCATGTGCCATATAACTGAGACTTAAATCAGTCATGTAATGACATTGCATCAAATTCAAAGGCAAAGAAACCCTTAAGTAAAAGATAAGGGTTTTTTTCTGCAACACCCTTAGGTTTAAGGGAAACATAAGGGTGAACTTAAGGGAAAATTACACTTTAGGTGCTTTATGCAACCGGGCACAGTTGAATTTAGAATTTAGTATTTTTTCATGCATCACATTGTTTAGACTAGCATAAACAAGTGGAAGAAAATAAAACATTTTTGAAAAAAATATATTGTATTCATATGTTGTGCAATGTTCACTGTAGTGAAAACAACGAGATTTTTACAATTGGGATCAATCAATTTTTACGTTTCAGGATTTTTTTTAACCTAGCTTTGAAAGAAAGATATAATGGAATGAATTGAGAGACCATTTAACTTATTTACTTTTACTGCAATATGTGTGTAAAATGGCCATAATGTACCATTCAATACAATATACACTGTATCTGCATATAATGTGTTCTTGGGGAAACTTGTAATGAAAAAATAAGTAATAATGGGAGTAATATTTGGCAACATTTTCATAATAATATCTAATATTTTATAGGGATATTGAAATACAATTTTCACTTTCACTATTCACTTTTGTCTCCCAAAATGCCAAATAAACATGATTAGAGTGCTAATGCCTTCTACAGTGGACATATAACCACATAATATTTCCATCAGATGTTGATTGATGACAAGCAATTAGAAACTTTGTCAGATTTAAATTATAATTTCAAAATGTTATAATATTTTAATAAGAGTGCTAAATTTGATTAATAAATTAATATCAGTCATTTGTAAAGATCATTGAGGAGTTATTGTTATAGGCTAGTGAAATTTCCAAACATTTGGTGTCTCTGAAAAGGTCTAAAACTGGAGACTCCTAGTGGGCATGGAAACGCAGTGCATGTGATGACCCAACCAGCGGGCACTTTTAAGGGCCAAACAATGGAAACGTTCATCTTTAACATGAATTCGTCGGTCAGAGAAGGTTAAACAGACGGTTTACAACACGCTTTTGCACTTTGCATGGGGAATTGTCGCTGTTCGCGGGGTAAACGGTCGTTCATCGGCCTTCCGCGTTTTCCTGCGACTCTGCGCAGTGACGTGTCGCGTTGACGGCGGGTCGCGCGCTGTGGAGAAGCTGCGGGCTGAAGCGTGTGCTGTGTGTGTGTGGAGCTCCGCCCTCCATGCGCACTCCGCGGCCCGCCCAACGCCCGCTAACTCCCGATCCAACCCTGCCCGAGTCTGGGGGAATCCGACGGCCTTGCCTGCCGGGGGAAATCTGGAGGCCGCCCCGTGCGTTGATCTATGGTAAGCGCGCATGTACTGGTGAATCAGACCGCGCGAGTTTTATCCCGCAAGCTCGTTGCACGCGCACGCAGGATTTATGCACTGAAATCGCACGTTTTTGTTGCATTATGTTGCTGGAGACGCGAGGCCTCGGATTGGCCGCCGGGCCCCGGGCCTCACACAGGCCGCACTCGGGCCTTGTTCACTGGGGGAGGGTTATTGTTTATAAATGCTCTTGCATGCACGCACAGGCGCGCGAC
>JAQIUQ010005060.1:0-35000 GCA_030378365.1 Hybognathus amarus | reverse complement strand
AAGATTTTGTCTAATGTTTGTATTTTATTTGATTTCCACTTTGCTTCAATTATGGAAAATGATTAATAACATTTCTTGTTTAAAGTTCATCACTGGATGGGGGCCGATGATGATGTTTTTCAGGGAGCTCGGAGTTTCTTGTATGACTGATGTGACAGAAATTTCAATCTGAAACTGCAGATTCATTGTTCTGGTGGACATGCTGGGTCTTTCTAGGGCATTTGCCACAGCTTCTCTTGTGATCAAATTATGAAATGCATCATGATCATGAGAATTTGTATCGTACTGTGAGGTAGTTGTTGGGACCCATCCAGACTTTTTTCATTTTTGCCACTGAAAATGTTTCCAGGGCAAGTAAAGATCAGATAAAATCCATGCGGTGTTCAAGCTCACCTTTATTCACTATTCCCTACATTACTCCTTTAATGTAGTCCACTTGAAGGAATAAATTAATTTTGCATAGTTTGTGCTTGCCGTTGAATAAGTATTTGAAATGTATCAAACTGGCAGCTCCAGTAGTAATGAAAAGATTTATCTTAAACTCATAGCATGTTTAAACCTTAATTAAACAGTTCAATAATCAACAAAAAAGGCATTCATACCTGCATGATATTACTCTGTAGCCACATTGTTTGGAAAATGCATAAAAATCAGTTGTTCACTCATTATTGCGGTGCATTGTGGGATTGAATGAGTGCACTCGATAACGTGGGCTATGGTTTCGGACACCACTACAAATAGTGCCGTATTTAAAGGGTAGGGGGGAGATTTCGGACACAGCCATAGTTAGTTATGCAAATTTCAGCAGTTTAAACATATACATACGAAATATCAAAAAGCGGAAGCCTTTTTTTTTTATGATGTTAAAGCAGCATACAGAGTTCAGTTGCCCTAATGAAAACACAAGTTTTGGTAAACGCATCCCTAAAAAGCTCTTATCTGTGTCCTGTGTCACTTTAATAACACCAGATCGGCGAGTAATTGTGTGACGCTTGATTTGTGTGCAGGAGAGACGGTGGACCTCAGTGAGAACGAGGCCGTCGCTCTGGCTGAGCCTGTGATTCGTCCGCTGAGAGAGAAGATGGTCTACATGTCTGTGGGAGACGGTCATCATACACAGACTGATGGTGAGAGACTCGTACTGATTATCTAACGCATCTGTGACGGACTGGGCGGAGATGACTGTGTATACAATGCAACAGTAGAAATGTGGCATCAGGTGTGACGTCTATACCGAGGCTGATGTAATTGCAAGCATTGAATATATGAGGTGGTGTTTAAGCCACACTATGCAGGATTTCCGTTTTTTGTCAAACAGCGACCCCTAGAGTCACTGTGGAGTACGTGTACGGTCGTAAATAACACTCAAGTAGAGATGTCTCTGCACTCACGGCCTGATCCTCCCCTGGAAGCTGTAACGAGTGGAAATAAGGTGTGGCCCCTTTAAGAGCTGCGCCTTGTCGAATCTGTCGGCAGTCTGTATTGTATGCACCTCGAACACCACATCTATACGGCGCCAGGTTTATTTCTGTTTGATGCTCATTTTAGCAGATCTTTCTTGCCGTAAAGCAATTCGTTACATCGCGAGACCTGATATCACGCAACACTTCCTCTGCTGCCGCGGCTCTCCGGCTTAAAGTTGTGAGTGTTTTTTTAGCGCTCACAGGCAACAGGAGGGGCGAGAAGCCCAACATTCAGACCCGAAAATAGTCATATAACCATTGCAATAACTACGAAGCTATAGACCATTTCACAAGATGTAAACAACACTGGTCCAGAAACACTTCCTGTTTCAGTTTGTAACTGTTTTCTTTATTTCACATGTAAAGAAAACATCTTAAAGATGTTTGTTTAACTTTTTGATTCAGTTTTAAATGTTCTGTTGGATGTATTTTATTCCAGCTTTTATGTAGTGTTAAAAAACTGAAACAGGAAGTGCTTCTGGACCAGTGTTGTTTACATCTTGTGAAATGGTCTATTCAGTTTAGGTAAAAAAACGCATAGTGCTTTAAGCTCAACACAAAGTTTTGTTACTTGGCATGTTAATCCAACAATAAATTGACTATTTTACTAGTTTTTATTTTTTTAATTCTTATTTAGTTCTTATTTTAGTAATTCAACAAACTGAAACAAAAAACACTGACATTCCAGTTAACAGTTTGTTATTTCAGTATTTTTTTCACTGGATTATCCAAAAATAGGCATTTATACTTGATTATTTAAAGCTACACTGTGTAACTCTTTTAGTTTATTCTTAGCTAAAAACACTTAGTTCTTTTTAAAAAATATATGTGCTCATTAATGTATATTTAATTCGTTCAAGTAATAAAGTATTCTCGTGAATGTAAAATTTGCCATTGAAAATACATACGGGTAAGGGGTTCTAATGTCGGTCGCCATGTTGTCCCTCCATCTTGAAAGTACATTAGTCAAAGAGGGACATACTCGTTAATTCAAGCTTCGCCTTTCGCGTTTACATTTGAGTTAACACTCATGGACGAGGTCGAACTGGAAGCCATGTTAATCTTGGACTACATTGGCCACCGTAGGAGTTAAAACAAAATCAGAATTGAGAGGAACAACTAATATTCGCTGGATGGTCATATACCTTTTCACCACTAGATGGGGGTAAAAATCACACAGTGTAGCTTTAATACAATTTTGTATTAAAATCTATTTATTTAAAGGCACACTATGTAGGAATTCCATTTATGTCCAACAGTGACCCCTAGAGTCGCTGTAAATAACGAGTGAAAATAAGGTGTGGCTCCTTTAAGAGCTGACGTACTGGGTTATTTCTGTTTAATGCTCATTCTTATCTTATTTTAAGCGAAAGCCTAACAGAGTGAAACTCTTGTCCGTTTTTTTCACGCGGTCGGTTTCTCGTTTTCTTTTCCTCGACTCTTCCGAGCCTGTGGTCACGCGATACGTTCTCCATGCATTTCCCAGGTCACATGACCTGGCCAAAGACTGTCCGTCTTTTCCAGATATAGGTGGTATTTCGAGAGTGCAGCCCCGCTCGGAGCATTGATAGTGTCAAGTGCTGTATATTGGCCTGAGGAATCATTTAAAATACTTGACTCTTTTGGCCAAAAGTTACATGGTGTGCCTTTAATATAATATTTTAAGTACTTAAATTTCCAGCATAAATTTTTACATTTTTATTAATTTAGCTGACGCTTTTATCCAAAGTGACTTACAATTGCTATATACTGTATGTCAGAGGTCGCACGCCTCTGGAGTAACTAGGGGTTAAGTGTCTTGCTCAGGGACACATTGGTGTCTCACAGTGGATTCGAACCCGGGTCTCTCACACCAAAGGCATGTGTCTTATCCACTGCACCATCACCACCCTTAAATAAGTATATTGTGATGAATAGCATTGCTGGTATAAAGTAATTCACACTGTGCTTTAAGGTTTTAGCTATGCCGTCCGTCTCTTCATGACACGTTTGCTTGATATTGGCTGCAAAAGCTAAAATAGCCTTAGTTTCGTTTAAAACGCTTCGTTCCTTCTGTTCTGCAAATGTCAAATTATGTAACTTTCTGGGAACTTGTCGAACCCGTTGTTGTTGTCCCAAACGTACTCCTGTTTGATTTTCTAAGTTTCAAATTCAATATGTTTTCAAAGATGAAACTTTGATTTGAAGGATTGAATTGGTGTGAAACATGTTTCTTATGTGGACGATGTCTTTGCCAACAGTATGATTTAATTTTCTACGCTGTTATTGAATATTTCGGTGTGTTTTTGTTTGGTTGTGTGTGTGCAGGAGGCTCTAAGCTCTCGGATGAGGTGTACATGGAGGTGGTGGTTGGAGGCGAGGAGCCGGTTCCTCATGACCGGCCGTATGACGGCACCGCCCTGAGCAAGGACTTCATGCCTGTGGCGTGGGCAGCGGCATACGGTCAGGACACTCGACGCTTCCTCATTTCACAAACCCAGATCATGTAGGAAAACAGGAACTTAAACAAGCTAGTGTCTGTTCACCACAAACAACACCAGGAATTATGAAATGTAGGGCTGGCCAAACTACTAAATTCAATTGCCATTTATTTTTAGATATAATAATAATAAGAAGAAGAAGAAATAAGAAAGTCATTTAAGTTGCATATTTACAACAATATTTATATTGTACAATCGAAAGGAATCGCTTCAGCCTAGCCAGTGCTCTCGGAACAGGACACAACAATCTGAGAACAAGGACCCAAGGTCTAACTGTGACCAAGGAGCAGGACCAGAGCACAGACCTTTTTAATAAATTTATTGGTACAAAATGACTAACGTTTTCGAGCGCACATGCGTTTACTTCAGAGTCAAACAGTCAATGACTTTAAAGAGTCATCATTAAAGAAATTGGCCACAGGCCTAGGTGGGTGTGGTGCAACAATACAAGCACTCAAGTCTTGGAAGAGAAAAAAAAAAACACAATAATGATATACGTCCAAAAATAGAAAAATACATAGATAAACAAGCACCGTAAACCAAATACAGATAGACGCACCGAGGTATATAAAAAAAAATAAAAAAAATAAATAATACAAAAATTAAATACATGTCCAAAAATACATAGAAAAACATACACAGAAAACAAATACAAAAAAAAAAAAACACAAAAAAAATTTTTTCATATACCTCGGTGCGTCTATCTGTATTTGGTTTACGGTGCTTGTTTATCTATGTATTTTTATTTTTGGACGTGTTTCATTATTGTGTTTCTTTTTTTTTCACTTCCAAGACTTGAGTGCTTGTATTGTTGCACCACACCCACCTAGGCCTGTGGCCAATTTCTTTAATGATGACTCTTTACAGTCTGTATGTTGTTGTCATTGACTGTTTGGCTACGTTCACACTGCAGGGCTTAATGCTCAATTCCGATTTTTTGAAAAAATTCGATTTTTTTGCAAGGCCGTTCACATTTCCAATTAAATGCGACCTTTTGTGATCTCCTGTGTGAACGTGAAATGACCCAGAAGTGACCCGCATGCGCAGAAGAGTACTCAACGGTCAACGACGTCACTTGTTGTTTGCGGAAGTAGCTAAATGGATGTCTAACAGTGGAGCTCGTTTAGCAATATTAAAGTTATTTTCACAACAGAGCCAGCACACTTACAATCTTCTCGTTTTAAGAAGAAAATTAAACAGAGAAGCGTGTGGGTGCGGAGTCGCAGCTAGGAGTGGTGGGATACTGATGTGATTGGCTTAACTGATGCAGAATTCATCAGTAACTTCCGAATGACCAGATCCACCTTCGATTATGTTTGTGAGCGCCTTCGATCAACTCTGTCACGGGAAGAGACACGTCTGCGGCGGCCCATAACAGTGCAGAAACGCGTTGGAGTTGGAGTGTATTGGCGAGCTACAGGTGCGTGCAATGACGTGCGTGTCGGATATATGTGACCTGGCCGTTCAGATTGCAGTCGCATTTCAAAAGATCGGATACATATCGGATTTGGACCACATACCCAAGTGGCCTGGGTCGCATTTGAAAAGATTCGGATCTGTGTCGTTCAGACTGTCATGAAAAAATCAGATACAGGTTGCATATGGGCAAAAAAATCGGAATTAGGTCGTTTCAGCCTGCAGTGTGAACGTAGCCTTTGTCTCTGAAGAAGACGCATGTGCGTCGAAACGTTAGTCATTTTGTACCAATAAATTTATTAAAAAGGTCTGTGCTCCGGTCCTGCTCCTTGGTCACAGTTAGACCTTGGGTCCTTGTTCTCAGAATATTTATATTGTCTTTATTACAATAACTTTTTTATGATATATTCTATTTTTTAAATATAAACATTTAAACATTGACTTTCATGACAGATTTATTCAAACATACATTAAATAAAGAGGATATGAAACAGGTAAAGTGTCACACCACCAAAACGTCATTTATTGTTTGAATTTTGCAATAAAACTTACGGAATTTGCAATACTTTTTCATATCAACAAAGCAACAAGTATATTTTTGATTTATTGGATGGCAGGCGCTTACAAATATTGTTTAGGGAAGTTATGTTCGCACATCAGATTGAATAAAAGATCGATTCTTGGAATATCAGTTCAATTAAAATCGAGAAATTGATATAGCCTTTCTTTTATGTGTTGGACAAACACTAGAAACCTTCATGTCAAATGTGATGGAAGTGCTGGTTAATCTGAGTTTAATTATGCGTATCTTTAAAGCTTTTCATGTTTGGATGTAGAAACTGTGTTGCAGAAACACACACTTACTGTGCTCTCATGTTGTGTTTGATTATAGTGGTTGACTGATATGAGCATTTAAGGTTGTGATCTTGCATTCATTAGGATGTCATCGAGTCATAAATCATTCTTGAATATGCTGATGTCACACGCAGGTGCGGACGAGGGCTGTGAGAACCGTGACGGTGCAGCGAGCGCGTTACTGCACATCGACGAGTCGGACGCACTGGACAAACTCAACCGGCAACACGGCAAGAAGAGACGAGCCGAACCCCGACAGGTCCAGACAGGTATTAGTGCACACACACACTGACTGCTTCACTTCAGAATGAAAATATCCTATAGTTTACTCGCCCTCACGTCATCCAAGATGTCCAGGTCTTTCTTTCTTCAGTCGAAAAGAAATTAAGGTTTTTGAGGAAAACATTCTAGGATTTTCCCATATAATGGAGTAAAAATAGGCTAACGATTGCGTCATAACCACGGGACTTTCTGTCGCACAATGGAGGAATTAGCGTATAGACAGGAGGAGAAGCTCGCAGGCAATCTTTACTGTCTATGAGGCAATCGGGGGGGCATGGAGGCACAAAGTCAAGGGAGAAGCCCATAAATAGAGAGTCCATAAAAGCAACGGGACAAAATATTTCAACGTTTTTGAGGAATTAGGTGATTCAGATTTGTCTTGGCACAGCTCAGAAGATTTACAACCGTCAGAACCGTCGTCACGCTCGAGTTTGAGGCTGTGCAGTCGCTCAGACATCAGACAGGAAGTGAAATAATTGGGCAATAACAAAGAAATGTGACCAGTTATAGCAGAACCTGTTTTGCCTTTGTAAAAATATATGAATTTTTTACCATGATGTTGAAAAAATAAGACCATTTGTAACTAACATGTTTTCAACGGTTTCTAGTATAATTAAATAAATAAAGTAAATGATTGTCAGCTTTAATTTGTATGTTGTATTTAGTGTTATTTTACTGCTATTTATTTTTGTACATTCAGTTTTCATTTTCATGTGGTTTTGTTGTCTCTCTCTCTATATAAATACTGTTTAATGTATTAATTATTTTATTTATGTGTGTTGTTTATTTTCCAGTTTCCAGTTAGTAATTTTAGTTCTCCAACTTAAATGCATTTCAGTTAAGTGCCAAGGCAACATTTTTGTTCAGTTTGTATTTCATGTAATGCATATATCAATGAGCTCATTGTTTCTGCCTTAAATTCTTACATTGTTTAACCCTCTGGGGTTCTTCGGGTCAATAATGACCCGAAGCGTTTAAAAAAATGTTAAAAATCGTAGCTTCATTGGAATAGTCCAAAAACTTGGTGACTTTAATGGTACTTGGTATATGAACACCCCAAAAAATTGGGGACAGGATTTGACAAGTCTAAGTGGTCGTAAAAAAAAAATTAGTCTCCTTCAGAACCTTCGGCTCAAAAATGACCTGCATAGGAAATGAATGGGAAATTGGCAAAAATGTGAAAATACTGAGTTTTTTTTGTGCGTACAATCTACAAATCAGCAACGATCTTGAAAAAAGCACACAAGAGTGAAGGGGTGAATCTATAAAATATCAAGAGTGCAAAACAGACACATCCACACACACAACACACCTTTATACACAAACACACCAAAAAAATTCTGATTATACATGTGTTTTGTATTTTTAAAAAGCTTAGTTTGTCCACGAGATGGCATCCATCTAATTTCAAAAATTGCTATAAAATATCAAGACTATGACTATATATATATATATATAGATATATATATATATATATATATATATATATATATATATATATATATATATATATATATATATATATAAAAATTCTATTATAGTCAATGGGGGAAAATTTGTCATAATTATTGCATTAATACTAATTATAATTTTTTTTTATTTTTGAAATTTTCTCAAAACACCAAAAAAGAAAAGAAAAAATATTATAAAAAACAAACAAAAAAAATTATGATTTTCTTTTTTAAATATGAATCCCGCCCTTCGGGTCAATTTTTTGACCGAAGGTCCTGAGTGTTACTGTTAAACGAAGAACCCCAGAGGGTTAAATTAATACATTTTTAGCTAACTGTGATTTGTATATGTACATTTCGAAAATACATAACCTCTGATAACAGATCACTCTTAAGTATATGTAATGCTGCTTTGAAACGATGTGTATTGTGAAAAGTGCTATACAAATAAATGTTTGATTTCAAATTTATTTCAATTAACATAAATGCTTCTTTTTATAGTTTTAGTTGTATTTGCATAATATCAGCAATAAAACAGATTTTCCTTCATCCTCTCACTGTCCGTATCTGTCGTTCCTCCCCAGCGATCATCATCGGTCCGTACGGACAGCCTCTGACGGTCTACCCCTGCATGCTGTGCGGTAAGAAGTTCAAATCCCGCGGCTTCCTGAAGCGACACACTCGCAACCACCACCAGGACGTGTTGAGTCGCAGAAAGTACCAGTGCACGACTGCGACTTCACCACCAACAAAAAAGCCAGTCTGCACAACCACATGGAGGTCCACGCGCTCAGCAACAAAGCGCCGTTCGAATGCGAGATCTGCGGGAAAGAGTTTCACCAGCAGGCGGCGCTGTTCTCGCACCGCCTCCAGCACCATCACCGCGAACAGAAAACGCCCACGGCGATCGCGTCGACCTTCCCCTCCTGCCGCCAGCGGCGAAGACGCACAAATGCAAGTTTTGCGATTATGAGACTGCCGAGCAAGGGCTGCTCAATCGCCACCTGCTGGCCGTTCACAGTAAGAGCTTTCCCGCACATATGCGTGGAATGCGGGAAAGGTTTCCGCCACCCGTCGGAGCTCAAAAAACACATGCGCACGCACACCGGCGAGAAGCCGTACTCGTGCATGTACTGCGATTACAAATCCGCCGATCGTCTAACCTAAAAGCGCACGTGAAAACGAAGCACAGCCGCGAGCTTCCGTTTCGCTGCGAGCGTTGCGGTCGAGACGTTCGCCGAGGAGGGACGAGCTGACGCAGACACGCGCGCGACGCACGAGGACGCTCGCGGACACCAGTGCAACCACTGCGACCATCGCAGCTCCAACTCGAGCGACCTGAAACGGCACGTCATTTCCGTGCACACTAAAGACTACCGCACAAGTGCGCCATCTGCGGAAAGGCTTCCACCGGCCGTCCAGCTCAAGAAACACTCCGCGTCGCACAAAGCCAAGAAACTGCACCAGTGCCGCCACTGCAACTTCTAAGATCGCGGACCCGGTTCATACTCAGCCGGCACATCTTATCCGTTCACACGAAGGAGCAACAGCAACAACAGACATCGCAACAACCGACTCCGCCCACTTCCGAGTCGTCGCCACCACAAGCCCCGCCCACAGAAAGAGCCCCCAAGAGGACTATAGGGGCGGCGCAGTAACGGCGCCCTCGGTGAGAGAAAGCCATCGGCTCCAAGGGTCGCGGGACGGCGTGTGTATCAGTGTCAGTATTGCGACTACAGCACGGGAAGACGCGTCTGGCTTCAAAAGACACGTTATTTCCATTCATACGAAAGACTATCCTCACCGCTGTCAGTACTGCTCGAAGGGCTTCCGGAGGCCTTCGGAGAAAACCAGCACATTATGAGACATCATAAAGACATGGTGCCGGGAGAATGAACACCTTCCTCCGCTCACTTCCATGAAGACACTAAACAACCATTGATTTGAAATCCCTCATGCTAGAAACTCTTACAAAGACCTTTCATGCATAGCAGCACGCACGTGTGTGTGTGTTGTGTCTGTATGCGTGAGCGTGCATATGAACATGCTTTATGCTTAATGATCACATGGTCTGCAGTCTTAAAGGAACAGTTTACCCGAAAATTTAAGAGTCGTCATTCACTCACCCTCATGTTGTGTAAAACCGTTTTTTTAGTTAATTAAAAAAAGAGAATATCTTTTTGCATTTTATATTGGCTTAATATTTAATTTAGTACATTATTATGATATTTTATTTATACTTTCCGGTAGATAGCAAGACCGATATATCGGCAGGCCAATGATTAGGCATTTTCCAAACTATCGGCATAGAGCAGTTATAATGGCGATAAATGAATATTTCAAAAATAAAATAAAAATGCTACGAACACGTGCTTGAAGCATGTCATGAGTGTTGGAGTTGTATAGTTTGTACCACCAGAGGGCACTCTACACCGGCCCTGTTGGCAACACTCGTTGAGTTGGTCACGAGACATACATTGTCTGAATAGCTATTAAAAGAACATCCGCATCAGTTCTCTTAACTCAAATTAGCATGACAAAATTTGTGACTATCTTGTCCAGTTTTGCTGCTGTTAAATAAGCTGAGAGTGAAGCCGAATTAGCTAGTAATAGTTACGTTACGTTGTTATAGTTTAGTTGACTGACTGTCCTTTTAACTTTTGACAGTTTGACTGAAGTATTTCTTTATAGCGCGTAAGTTATAGCAATGAGACGTATCATCTCTTTCTTTGGCCTGTTATATTGAAAATGTATGTTTTATAATTTGCAGTATGACGTTATCCATTGCTATATTATGGCTCATCATAGACTAGCTAACCACAAAGCTAGCTAATGCCACTATCATCAGTCTGTTCTGTTGACAATAAAAGAAACACGTTTCTTTTAAAATGCATTATCATATTATTTAGTTAAAACTCATAATACTAAATAACTAATGTTAGGGAAATATGTTTTGTTGCAGCGTTTCTGAAATAAAATTAAAAATATTCGGCCTATATATTGGAATATTGGATTTTAAAACCAACAAATATTTGTATCGGTATCGACCTTCAAAATCCTTTATTGGTTTGAGACTCTACTTTCCGGTAACACTTTACAATAACGTTCATTAGTTAACCTGAACTAACCATGAGCAATACATTTGTTACTGTATTTGTTAATCTTTGTTAATGTTAGTTAATACAAAAAAGCTGCTCATTGTTAGTTCAACCCATTAACTAATGTTACCAAGATTTTAATACTGTTAGTAAATGTTTAAATCAACATGAACAAAGATTAAGTGCAATTCATTATTAGTTCATGCTATCTAACGTAATGAACCTTATTGTAAAGTTGTACCAATGTTTCTTATTATAAATGCTCTAAAAGCACCATAATAATAGTCTTTATGCGCTATATTCCAGATCTTCTCAAGTCGCGATATATTTTTGTGAGGACAACCCCAAATTTAAGGTGTTATACACTGAAATTTCCTCTCTTCTCTAGGAAATAAAACCACATGCGACATGAGGGTGAGTAAATAATGATATTTTTGTTTTGGGTGGACTATTCCTTTAACTTTAGCCGCTTTATGTTTGATGAAACTAATATGTACATCCAGCCTCTGGGATCAGGTGCGTATTCCTGAAGCATTTTTGAGTCTTGCGTTCACGCTGAAATCGTCCGAGACGCATAAACTTCTCTGAAATGCTTTTTGAGTATAGGACCATGTGATGGATTTCTCACTCAATCTTGCACTTTACTAGCATGTCCGTCTGCTTGATCCCTGTTTAAAACACGTGGACGTTGTCAGATGACACCAGGAAATGTTTTTAATGTTCGGAAATTACCAGGCACTAAAACTCAGTCTTATTTTGCAATGTTAGTATGATCAGGACAGGGTAATGGGAATGTGTGGTCTGCAAATCTGGAATGATAGCAGGAAGTGTTCATCATGACTGATCTGGTGAAGAATCAAACAACTACATCTGTAACAACTAATATGTTTGAAAGGAATAGTTCACCCTGAAAGTGAAGAAGTCATATACTCATTTATTCATGTTTTTCTTATTAAGCTGCTGTTTTCATTATAGTCACAAGCTCATAAAAAGACCAAAAAATGCCATAATAGTAGTTCATATGGTCATATGATTAGTCAGTATTTCATCCCAAGGCGTCATATACTGACTCATTTGACAATGTGTATACATCCACTGCACATGGCACCCTTTAGCGTCAATATGAGATGCAGATGTATATGGGCCAGATGGCACCTCCTAGTGGTCTAACTCTAACACTACCCCAGACCTAAACCTACCCATAACCGAAGCGTGTTATATTGGCGCTAAAGGGTGCCATGTGCGTTGAATGTATGCGCATTGTCAAAAGCGTCAGTATATGACGCCTTGGGAATGAGAATGCGTTGAGTATTTGCTACAAATTGAGGCTTTCATGTGATTTAAAGGGACAGTTCAACCAAAAATAAAAAATGTCATCATTTACTAAAGTTGTTCCACACCTGCAGTAACTTCTTTCTTCTATTGAACATGAAAATGGTATTTTGAAGAATGTTTGTAACAAAGTAGTTTCTGGTCCCCATTGACTTCAATGTGTAGAAAAAAAATACAATTGAAGTCAATGGGGACCAGAAAAAATGTCTCTTAATACAGAAAAATGTTATTAATACAGACATTAATACAGGTTTGGAACAAGTTGAGAGTGAGTGAATGACAATATATTAGTTTTTTGTGAACTATCCCTTTAACTTTTGGAGCTTTTCAGTCACTATATATATATATATATATATATATATATATATATATATATATATATATAGTAGGAAAATCTTGACACTTTCAAATCTTTTTAAATCTCTTTGAAAATACATGATGATAGATTTTTTCTTTAGGTGAACTATTCCTTTAAGGTTTCTGCAGAACTAGTTGTCTACTGCTGCATTTCTTTTTAATTTAGTTTTAACTTGCTGGATCAAGTCCATTCACCTCCAGAACAAAGTTGTTTTAAACACAGTTCTCTGCCTTCACTTTGCTATCATTGTTGGTCATTTTGAGCGCATATGCTGTTAGAATAGCTCTGAGACTGCAGCAATGCATTTTGGGTATGTGAGACCAGATACTCCCTTTTCATTTTAAGAAAGCTTGAATTCTATGGTAACAGAGGTCAGATTTTAATCATGCAAGGGTAAATGTTTTCTCATGTTGTGAGTTGATTTAAATGCATTTCATTTGGATGTATGGGACCACAGAACTTACTGAACATGTTGACTACATGGGGCGCTTGGGTCATTTTTAACCCAACAATCAAGAGATAAACAAAACACAATGATAGTATTTTCTGTTCTGATTTGGTTTAAATTAGCACAAAAGTATTGTATTGTATTTCAGTAAGTATTTTAGATTACAGTTATGATACCACCATTGAAAATGAATTATAAGCATAGGAATTAAATAAGATTTTGAAAATGGTGTTTTCATTACTGTAAAATAAAATATAAAATTATTTTACTGCAATACATGTACTACTGTTAAATAAAATATGAGTAAAAATATTTTTAAAAATATTTAAGAAATATGAAAAATGAATCTCTTGTTTTTGGGTGAAATTTGACTTTAGAATTTTGGTGTATTTTACTTTTTTTTTTTTAGAGAGATATTCAGCCATATGAATTGTGATCACTATATTAGGTTCAGTTTGCCAATCATGTCTTGCAAAAGCATTTTTGATGACAGTATCAGGCCAAGCATTCACTCATCAGTGTACACTACATGCAGTAAAGATTAGAAATTATCATATTTCTGTGTGTATGTGTATGCAGAGTTTTCCTGATTTATTCTAAAAGCAATGCATCAGATATGTTCGCCAATAACCTCTCACCTTTAACCCTTCGAGTGACCGTTCAAAGTTCGTATTCATGTGCGGTCAATGCAAATACACACAGTATAGCCTCCTGATACCTACTAATCGTCTTAATAGTCGACGTCAGACCTCTCTCTCGAGCTGGCGTCCCTTTACAGTTACCAAGGCAAACTAAAAACTGGAATTGACAAGGCAAATCATGTTGGAAAAGCTCTGTTTTGTGTGTGTATGTGATGTTAATTGAATCAATTTGGATCAAAATTCCACCAACCTGTGATGGATGATGTCATACCCAGCTTTGCATGTGATTGGCTAGAGGTTTCCAAAGGAACTTGAAAAAGCCTCTGTTTGTGTCCGAACCGCACCATTAGCGACGAGGCCGCGCGTTCTTCTCGCTGAAACGATGCCATTGGTCGCGAAGCGAATCGGCTCGCGCGCTCGCTGACCGAAGCACTTCCTCCTGAACGTTCCCGGGCCTCTTCCTCTCCCTGTGATCATTTTTATACTGCAGATATTTATTTGGTCACCGTTTAAACTTTGTTGTATAGTTAAATGTAAGTAGGAATCTATGGGACTATAACTTATTGTTTTGTACACAGATCTGTAAAGAGAGAGTGTAGATGTAAACACTTTGGAAAGAGGAGTTCAGAACTTTGTGTTGTCATGGATGTATCTTCACATTTGTTTAAAAATGATAAAAAAGGAAATAAAAGGCAAAGTATTTTCCTGCATTCTCTGTTCATTATGGAAGTGTGGTTCAAGGTCTTTTTGTAAATGCTTCCCGTTTACATTTATTCATGTGGGAGATGGTTTTAGCCAAAGCTATTTACTGTGAAGTGATTTATTATTTATGCATTAATATGAATTCGGTACCAGTCAGAGCATTTTGGACACATCCCGACTGAAACTGTTTTCTCTTGACGAGACGAGCTGGACTAGACAACTTTAATCAAAATGGCAACATAATTTTCATACTTCCATGTGTAATTATTTTGTTCAGTATCTTATTGTTTGAACGAGTAGAATCAGGATGGTCTAATTTAATGTCATTTAATTTGAAATGACTTAAAAATCCAAGTTGATTATACTTAATTTAAGGCAAGTTTTTTTGTTTTTACAGTATCATAAAATCACACACTCTTAAAAATAAAGGTTCCAAATGGGTGTTTTCAATTTTCATACTTCCATGTGTAATTATTAGGGCTGTCAAATGATTAATCGCATCCAATATAAAAGTTTGTTTACATAATATATGTGGGTGCACTGTGTAATAATTTATATATATATATATATATATATATATATATATATATAAATACACACACATGCATGTATATTTAAGAAAAAAATCTTATTTATATATAAAATATTTTATATATCAGTCTATGTACAGTATATACATGAAAATAAATATATACAAGCATGTGTGTGTATTTATATAAAATAATTATATAAAACACCGTGCACCCACATATATTATGTAAACACAAACTTTTATTTTGGATGCGATTAATCGCGATTAATTGTTTGACAGCCTTAGTAATTTTTTTTTCAGTATTTCATTTGAGTAGATTTTTTAAGTCAGTTTAATGTCATTTAATTTGAAATGACTTACACATCTAAGTTTATTCACTTAATTTAAGGCAACTTTTTTATTTATTTTTTTTTTATTTACAGTGTTACTGATTTTTTTTTAGTCAGTTTTACCATGTTACAAAAAATTTTTGCCGGTTTAATGCCATTTAAATTGAAATGACTTAAACATCAAAGTTGATTGTACTTAATTTAAGGCAACTTTTTTTACAGTGTAATTGATTTTAAAAGTAATCATAAATCACAACCTTTAAAAATAAAGGTTCTAAATTGGTGTTTTTAATTTTCATACTTCCATGTGTTACTTTTTTCAGTATTTCATTCAGTTTGAACAAGTAAAATCACACTGTAAAACAATTAAAGTTGCCTTAAATTAAGTACAATCAACTTGAATTTCAAATTAAATGACATTACACTGACTAAAAAAAATAGTTGAATTTTGTTGAGTTAAAGCAATGTATAAAAACATACTTTGTCATAACTTATTGGTTATTTAAGGAATTGCAGCTGATTTTAAAAGTAAAATAAAAGTTCCAAATGGTATTTTTTTTTGCAGTGATTCCAAAGAAGCATTTTAGGCTCCAATAAATTTTTTATAGTGAATTTTCTTAAAACAACCTTTTTTTCTTCTTAATGTGAAGAACATTAAAAAAGCCACATAACAGAGAATTCAAAAAATATTTATTGGTCCAAACTCATGAAGAAAAGACCTTTAGGAGGGATGAAGGGACTGATATGAGTGTAACACTAGAGGGCACACTAAATGTTTCACTACAGTCACGAGTCCTTCAGGAATCAGGATTTTCAACTCAGCAGATCAGGGGCACTCGTCTAGAGAAAAAGATGGTCAGGTGCAGAAGAGGTTATTCATCTGATACTTGCTTTCTAAACACACAATGTTTTACCATTCTTAGGCAGGACGGCAATGTCTCCGGCAGAATGCCTTGCTCCAGAGAAACGCAGTGAACTTGTCCAAGATATCCTGGCTCAGGTCGGTGTTCGGCCTACAAAAACAGCACAAGCACATCGAAATGTCAAAAACTATTCTAACTAAGAAGGCATTTATTAATCTTAGTTCATGTTAATTTCAGTATTTACTAATAGAAAATCAAGTTATACATGTTAACTTTTCTTGAGCTAAGCAAAAAAAGAACAACTAAAATGTTAAAAGATAAGAGATACGCCTGTGAGAAATATATTGCTCATTATCTAGTTAATGCATTATGATGGGACCTTGTTTTAAAGTGCTTCTAGAAAGTAATTTCAGAAGTTATTACATTTTTAATAAATTGATGAAATAACAACATGACCAATTGACAGTAGAGGAAATGAGGAAGTAAAGAGATTCAGTTTACTGCAAGTGTGTTGCTCGAGGGCACAATGGTTCAGGAAATGCATTTTTACTTCTGTACACCACATGAGTGACAATGCCTTTATCGTCATTAAGGCCTGGTTTAGCATTAAGCCAGGGTTAGGCCTTAGTTCAATTAGGACATTTAAGTAGCTTTTATAAACCTGGTGTGCTTCTTGAGACACAAACAATGGCACTAACCTAGATCTGTCAGTGCGAGTTGCTTTCAATTAAAACTGCTCAAACATGCATTTAAATCAGAAGGGCTTTTCACACTCGATCCAGTTAACCCTGGGTCATTGTGTAAACCACATGTAAACAGGGTTATCTAATCTTAGGGTGACCAACTGTACTGTTTTCCCAGGACATGTCCTGTTTTCATATATAACAATATAACCATTTTCTATCCATACAGAGGAGGCATAACCTACTTTAAATGTATTGAAATTAATAAGGTATATTTGAGTCAACTTCGAGTATGCATTTGAGTAGGCCCATCTGTATTTGTGGTAATCAAAATATGGTCACCCTGATCCATCTTGATTCTCGTTTCACACTGCTCATAATTTACCAAACAATTAATGGGTATTAATAG
The DNA here is from genome assembly GCA_030378365.1 of Hybognathus amarus. Taxonomy (NCBI): domain Eukaryota; kingdom Metazoa; phylum Chordata; class Actinopteri; order Cypriniformes; family Leuciscidae; genus Hybognathus; species Hybognathus amarus. Next base: position 17,658 of record JAQIUQ010005060.1, on the reverse strand, counting down.
GGTGACGTTTCATTCTGTACAATTCTAAAGCCTGGGTTCAACCTCCTCATTTGCATATTTGCGTTTTCAGTCAGTGTCATTGATTGGACAACAGCGCACGAGACCTGCACTGACAATGCGCGTTCGCATTACACACTTTGTCGATCAAGTGTTTTTTTCTGAATTGACTTTTGGAACTAAAAGGTAAGAACGAAACGGTCTGTCTGTGTTTTGCGCAACTTTTTACATTTTCTCCTTTAAACGCTTATACGATTCGTTATTCGTCAGAGAAAAAGCGCGCGCGGCACCATCTTTTTAGTATTTTGTGTTTGAACTTCCGTTTTTGCGGTAGCTGTGGAGATTACTATGGCATCACCAGTTGAAGAGTAATTCTCTGGTAAAGTGGATTAACTTATTAAGTCAACGAGCATTTCAGGTTACAGTTTGAAGTGGATGTCACATTAAATGTCAGTAGACCGGGGAGATTTGAAAACGAGCGTTTCATTCATGAATCCGGTGGAAACACAAACCGGAAGTCAGAACACGACGATTGCAGTGATGAAAAGTGGCGAGGATACATGTCTACTGTGTTTCAGTGACTGTCCAAAGCATGTGAATATGATGCATATTGGCGCTGCACACATTTGGCATTGAGATGCAGGGTTAACACTAAAAAGCGACACGAAACCTGGGGTTTTATAATCAGAAACAGGGTTTTCATAAACTCTGAGGAGAATTCAGTGCTAACAATCTTTTACCCAAGTTTTAAAGTGGGGTTCCCGAGTTTAAGCACAGTGTGAAAAGCCTTAGAGTTATTTCCATGCAAAACAAAGCTGGATCAAGACCAGAGTGCAAACATCAAATTAAAAATCTGAATTCACAGCTTGCAACAAATTCAAGTTAATGTGAATGTGTGTTACCGTAGAGCTTGTACGAGCACTGTTGAGAGTCGGCCTTGGTCTTCACAGTGTGGATCAAAGCAAACTCATCATACTTCACATCAACAATGGTCATGTGATTTTCAGTCTCCCAACCTGTGGTAGAAATATAATTTCTCATTTGAGTCCTGTATAAACCACTACACTGTATTTCATCAGGTCTTCCTTACGGTCACTGCGGAAGCTGAATATTCCAGGAACATCAGACTTCTGAGCGAGATGGTTCATCTTCCAGCATGTACCATCAGATATCTAGGAAGGCAGGACAAAAGAGGTAAAATATTTACATGTGCAATCATGAAAAAGTTGTAAGTTTGTTCATAGTTTCTTATTTTTAGTGATCAGTTCGTCTTACTTGAGACTGGAATAAGCCATCTCCAGACTCTCCTTCCTCGGTTGAGCTGTCAGCATGGCGATGCCCATCTTCATGTGAGCCTTACGGGTGACAAACCACTCGGCATTGGTGGCAAAACCGATCAGGGTACCATTTCCCAGCCACCTATATGAAGGACACAAACATATCAACATTTCCCCTCTGGTGCAGTTTTGACTGAAAAATTGTACTTTTGTTTTTTATTTGTATTTTTTTCTTCATCGGAATGGTTCAAAAGTTGGTAAAGGTTTTACACGATTGCTATGTGAACACACACACAAAATCATGGTTGTGATTTGAACAGGTTAAATGGTCCTCAAAGAAATAGTCACGTGACATTTGTGCTGTTGAATATTGAAAACATCTTTGATTTACTCACAATTTTAGAAAGTTGCGATAAAATATATTTCGTATAAATTTTTAAGATAGTATTTTTTCACAACAATAAACGTAAAATTCTGTATTTTCCCTTTTAAGTTCCCTTTTAAAAATGTTTCACTTTGAAAAGACTAGCAAACTTAAGTCTGGCTCTAAAACATCCAGATTGACAACAGTTTAAGTTGGAAATTAAATTTTCAGGTCTATGCTCAAAAAGTGAATTAATGGATTATAAACACAACGTAAATATAATATAGTACCACAAAATCCAGCCAAAAATACCAAATATTAAATAAATAACATTAAAATAAAAATACAAATAAAATATAAAATAAAATGAACTAAAATATAGCACATTAATTCCATTGAAATAAAATTAATGCGACATGCAAAGAGCAGCAGAGTGTTAAGGATATTCTGGTCTCTTAATATGTCCCTGAATGATTACAAATCTGCGGGACACATGTTCTAGATGCATCCCTCCTACTCATTGCCGTCCTGTAGTCTTACCCCCTTGATGTCGAAGTCTGTCTGTGGTGTGACCTGAGAACTAACAGCAAGGGCGCAGAGCAAAACTCCCAGCAATCCCAGTACGGTGGTTGGCATGGCTACGGCAGAGTCTCAGTCCGGAGTGGGTGTGTGTGAATCTGGCCTCGAGGAGTGATTCTGAGCTGAGTCCTCAAAACACTCTTATATAGCGCAGCCCCCAGTTATATAGAACACACACGCCCCTTACACACACACACACACACACACACGCGCGCTTCCGGTTTTCTATCTTCTGTGGAGACTCTCCAAACTGTATATTCTGTCCCCTCACACTAAACCAACCCGTAAACCTTCCCATCACACACGACTTTCTGCATTTTTACATAAAAAATAAAATAAAAAAACTCATTCTGTGTGACTTATAAGCTTGTTTCCTCCGTTTAGGTCCACAGTAAAGTCCCTATGAGTCTGTGTGCATTCAAGTCCCCACCAGGATAGAAAACATGTACACACACACACTCAACACACACACACACAGAATGCACTTCAAAATATAGTATGCAACACACACCTATAAATGAGCACATACCTTTTTATAAAAAGTTCATTAATATTATTTGTCTCGAGTGTACAGATATGTAGACCCACATACACACAGCTCTGATACACTTGTAGGTCTGTGCTGTTCCCTGATACTCAGCACACACACACACACACACACACACACACACATATAAATCTCAATGTCATCCATTCAGTTCTCACTTTTCAGTGCCACACACATACAGAGGCACACACATACACACACATAGGCATATATAATGTTGAGTTTCAGGGGCTTTTCTCATAACACTACACACACACACACACACTGGCATATGTAATGTTGTGTTTCAGGGCCCCTTCTCTTTTAACAGCTTTGTTATATAACAGTTGGCACGGAGGTTTGCAAGGGGGTGTGTTACTTTCTTACTTTCTTAACCAGAGGCTACACACACTCACACACACATTACACATATTTATGCATAGAGTATTTGCACTGCTATACATTACTTGGGGTCCAAATGTTAGAAATTTTTATCAAGCTCTGTCAAAAGAAACTTTAAATAGTTGTCTTTTAATATGTTCCTTGTGTGGTTCAAAGGTAGAAAACCGCCACCAATAATTAGAAGAAAATAACAAACATCACAGCAAAACACAAAACGAGGGATAAAACACAAAGAGCTGCTGTATCTCTCTCTCTCTCTCTCTCGCTCTGGGCTGTTCTGGAACAGGGAACAATGTCAGCATTTTACATTGAAAACACAATGTTTACAGTGTATACCTCTGAGTCACTCACATGCATGACAAAAACACACATTTAATAACACACTATCAACTCTATCAGCATGTGGACTGTTGTTTTTGCTCTCCGTTTTGAGATTTTTGCAGTACATCATGAAGTTAATAGTGCAATTAGTGTGAGTTTTAAATGAATGGTATTTACATCCTTAACTATGAAAATCCCAGCAGGAAACTTTATAGGTTTACCCCATATAAACAGACCTGGGGAATTTTGTTCTTTACAGCTGTTTGTTATTATAGACGTGAGATGCGCCTATACGTTTAGCCTATAGGAGACGGAAACGGCCTTCGGTACAAACTATCACGACATTTTTCTAAGAAACTGCAGTAACCAAACAGTGCGTGTCTGTAACTGTTTTCATATACGGACACATTTAGCTTGAGATGCAGATGAACCAGAACAAGTATGACTGTTTATTTGCAGGTATTAAAGGGTTAGTTCACCCAAAAATGAAAGTTATGTCATTAATGACTCACCCTTGTGTCGTCCAAGCCCGTAAGACCTTTAAGATGCATAGTTTAAAATATTTTAGATTTAGTCCGAGAGCTTTCTGTTCCTCTCATTGGAAATGTGTGTATGGTATACTGTCCTTGTCCAGAAAGGAAATAAAGACATCATCACAGTAGTCATGTGACATCAGTGGGTTAGTTACAATGTTTTGAAGCATCGAAAATACATTTTGGTCCAAAAATAACAAAAACTACGGACTTTGTTCAGCATTGTATTCGTTCGGACTTCAGAGTGGCTACAGAAAAGAAGAGCCTGCAATGGTCCATATGAAAATAAGGATAATATCGGGAGGGCGATTTTTTTTGTGTTCGTGATTTGGTGGCTCTGAATTGTCAAAACCAGGCTTGGGAGGGTTACTTAAAAAATTTATTCCGATACAGTTACAAATTACTTCATAAAAAAAGTATTCAGTAGCGTAATCCAAGTACCAGAATATAAGAAGTAATGTAACTGATTACTTTTGGATTACATCAAGGACAGATATTATTAAAAAAAAAGAATTTTTAAGAATTTCACATCCCTGAAATATATTTATTTAAAGGGCTATAGAGATATATAGTGGCTACAGTATGGTTTACCTTAGGCTACAAGGAAATAATAAACACAACATTTAAAAATCTACACAATCTACATATTAGTTTATTTTAAAATAGGAAATAAACTGTTGACTAATGCTGTGATCTTTCTAATTTGCCTGACTGAACTTGGACCGTTGGCAGTATAAGTTCCCTTACGTTAGCGTGTGAACATCTCCTTAAAGGATTAGTTCACTTTTGAAAAAACTTTTGCTGATAATTTCTCACCCCATGTCATTCAAGATGTCCATGTCTTTCTTTCTTCAGTCGAAAAGAAATTAAGGTTTTTGATGAAAACATTCCAGGATTTTTCTCCATATAATGGACTTCCATGGGAACCAGACGGTCCAAGCTCCAAAAGATCGTTAATAACAGTTTCAGATCCAGCTTCAAATGTCTTTAAACAACACCAGACGATGAATAAGGGTCTTATCATGCGAAACGATGGGTTATTTCAAAACTTATTCCAAAAATGTAACTTTTCTAAGGACAAATGGTAGCCTAGCTCTATTCTGGGAGGCGCGTTTGTAACGTCACGTGATGCATGACGTCGAAAGGTTACGGCGTGACGTAGCCGGAAGTACAGAATCAAAATCGTCCGACATCGTTATTTTACCTTTAATTCCTTTTTTTTTTTTTGTAAACGGCGTTCAGAGTTAGTTTGCACGTTCAACCTATGGTTCAGACTTACTGACTCTGTACTTCCAGCTACGTCGCCGTGACCTTTTGAACGTAATTACGTATTACGTGAACGTTACAAACGCGCCTCCAGAATAGAGCTAGGCTACCATTTGTCCTTAGAAAAGTTACATTTTTGGAATAAGTTTTGAAATAACCCATCGTTTCGCATGATAAGACCCTTATTCATCATCTGGTGTCGTTTAAAGACATTTGAAGCTGGATCTGAAACTGTTATTAACGATCTTTTGGAGCTTGGACCGTCTGGTTCCCATTGAAGTCCATTAAATGGAGAAAAATCCTGGAATGTTTTCATCAAAAACCTTAATTTCTTTCAGACTGAAGAAAGAAAGACATGGACATCTTGGATGACATGGGGGAGAGTAAATTATCAGCAAAAGTTTTTTCAAAAGTGAACTACTCCTTTAAGTGAGACTGAGAACGAAAGAGATTATGAAAGGACATTTTAGGTACAAAAAAAATACTCTCTTAATTTCTACAGATTCCAGCATCGCTAGAAAACTTTCAACTGCGATCATACGAACCACTGAATTTTAAAGCAGTAATAAACGGTACATAAGCTAACAACAAGGCACAGTTTGCACTGTAAAACCATGTTGTTGGAATTTTCCTCTTTAAAAACAAAATAGCAGCGGAATTTCCAAGAAATGAAAGCATTTTTACCTGTGAGCAGCATCGTTTTCTAGACAGTGATTCAATTGGTGTCTAAGGAGATTGTTGTCGAGAGCTGTTATTTTACGCAGTCACCAGCGGGTGGCACACGTGACTCGATGTCGCGAGCATAGACAGTAAGGTCACAGAGTCCTTAATAGTGTTATTATGCCAAAATACAGATTTACTTAGTTTTAAGTGACACCATTGTAATCCTGAAAGTATCCCCCTCTTTTTCAAAAAGTAATTATAATCTGATTACTACGTTTTTTGATGTAACTGTCACGAATTAGTTACTGGATTTTTGTATCCTGATTACATAACGCCATTACATGTATTCTGTTACTCCCCAACCATGGTCAAAACTCCATTCAAACTGCTCGCTACGAATGCGAAAAAAACGCAGAAAATTCGAACCCATTTGGATTTTGTTCTGGTTATGACGGACAAAAGTTCAGTAGGCAGTGTGCAAGCGTGATTGACATAACATGATGTCGGTATTTATTTTTTAACGTGCAAAAATTGCAGACGCGAATTTCGACACGGATGTACAAGGGCCTTTACTGCAATGTTTTTGTTCCCTTAGTCGGTCAGAAGAAAAGTGAGATGTTTGAAGATATTTTTCGGTGAAAACTGGGTCATACTTCCAAAAAGAATAATCTGTGATTGTGAATGCCAGTATCCACACCGACGCGACTGACACACACACACACACTCTCCTCAAACATTGTGTTCATCCACGCTGTCCCGTGTCCGAGGCACAACTCGCGTGAAGTTGATAATTGTGTGAATTACTGCAATTGCAGATTTAGAACAGAGATGGCGACAAAGAGAAAAAACGACGGACTGCAGCTTTAACGATTTAATTTTAGCATTTACTAATACATTTTTAAAATCAAAAGTTGTATCAGTTACACTTGATGTATAATTATAAAGGTATTAATAATGCAAGTTCACATGCATTATTTATATCCATAAATAATTGTAACCAAAGTTTAAATGCACTAGTATTTGCAGATTCCTTACATCTGAAAATCAGTTGTGTAATATTTTCATGCATTACGGGGCATAATTAATGCATTAATACATTTTATTTAAAGGCTTCAAGTTAAGTTTTATCAATATTGAATGGATTTGGGCTGACAATGAATTTCTGTCTACTTTATTAACTAACCTTAACTAAAGATTAGCAGATGTATTGCTCATTGTTAATTCATGTAAGTTAGCATGTGTATTGTTTTCAGTATATAAATTTCACATGGGATCAATTTTATATTAAACTAAAAAGTGCTTGAGTCTTTAAAACCGTCCTGTTGCCTTTCCAGATTACCAAAGAAAAGGTCAGATGTTAGTGTTGGTAGTTTGCATGAGACTGGCTCCTGACGGCAAGCATGCATATATATATCACAGTCCACTGACACACACACATTGAAAGCCAGAGTTTCCCACAGCCTTGAGACTGTGACGCTGGTACATGTATAGCCTTTCACATCATCTAGAGAAAGAACAACATACCAGATGTTTCGTAACACTTTATATTACGACCCACAAACAACTGCGTAAGTAAACCGACTAAAAAAATTATATGTTGGCTTTAATTAATTTTAATTTGTCAACAGGTTCCACATAACTGGATTACGTTAAACAAACATAATTTGTTCATGTAACTTCAACATAATAGAATTATGTAATTTTAAATTACCCAATTTAAGTAGTCTCAACGTGAATTTTTAAAGGCTTCCTGACATGATTCAAATGCATTTTATTATATTCATTCATCCATTTATATTTCATTTGATTCAGTGACATTTAATTAAATTGATAGACTTTAGCTAGCTATTTGTTAGCAGAAGCACATATTAGCATCTTGAATGCTAAGATTTACATGCTCCTTCATTCAAAGCAATTGAAAATAATGAAATCAGTCGACAGCCAAACAAAATGTTCCACTCTTCTCCACAATGGTAACCCACTGTCATTTAAATGGTTTAATAATTCCAATATAATGTAACATTAAACACTATTGCACACTATCAAGTCTTCCCCTTTTCTAAATTTCTCAAAAAAAAAACATAAAATAACACTTAATTTTAACATTTATTCTCTCTTAATTCAACCATATGCAAAGCATGCTGGGAACTAAAACGCCCAGTTTCAGTTAAGGCAACACAAATCAATCATGTAATCCAACACAAACGGATTAAGTCAACTTAAGTTGTTCGTAGATTTAAGCAGATTGAATACAATAAAATTAAGTTCGGGCAAAATGGCAGTCGGCTCGCACTATACTGCCACCCTCTGGATGTACACTTTTTTTACTTAACATAAATGGTTTGTGTTTAGACAACACATTAGGATTTTGTACCGTCAAGTTGAGAAACAATTACATAGACCTTAATAGAAAAAACATGTAAAGTCAAAAAACACAATTATTATAAGTAAACTATATATAAATATATTATGTAAAGTGTACAACCTCCAGTGTACATTTACATTATTATAGTGTACTTCCGTGTAGGTATAAGGGAACAATATGTTAAGTTTTGGGTATAGGGGTACAATCAGATATATGTTTAATTTACAACCCACAGATGTCAAAATTACACTGTAACTACATTGCACATGAACATATTTGGCCAGAAATGTGATAATAACTTTTATATACAACAGACGTACAATTTTTGTGTAGAATATATTAACAGAATAGGTACCTGTTTTAAAATAATTACATTATAAATAATTTGCATACAGTACATCTGGTTGTGCCCCAAAACTTAACATATTGTTCCCTTATACCTAAATGGAAGTAAACTATAATTACAGGAACGTAGGCTACACTGTAATTTCGGGTTTACTTGCGCAGTTGTTTGTGGGTCGTAATATAAAGTGTTACTGATTTTTCCACGAACTTGTTTCAAAAATCATTTCATTACCCAAAATATGCGTAATTGCGTATAAATTCCTTAAATAACATGTTAACTGGCCTATAATGGATAATCCACAACAAGTGCATGTAGTGCAACTTTTGGGCCAAATGTGGCAGATTGCTGACACGTCTGGCCTGATATAGCATGACTGAGCACATGTGGGCCAATATTTCACCATATATGTTTCACCAGACCTGCATGAGTGCATTCAAATTGCTTTTTTATACCATGGCCATTTGCCAACAAGTTACAAGCTGTTAATGATGTTTGCAACTCAATATTTGGCCAAAGTAAAATTCATGGTTACTTTTTGGTTAAATCCAGCATTCAGCCTGCTCTGAATCAAACCCAGAGATAAACGTGTATAAAGCAGTGCATTAATATTGAACGGTTCTCAAACTGGCTGGGACTACCTGCGCATTAAACAATTTTATTGCTTTATTTACCTTTCAGCCAATCAGAATTAAGTATTTCAGACAGACCATGGTAAAAACCAACGGACTGCAGCTTTAATGTTAATTTTAGCATTCACTAATACATTTTTAAAATCAAAAGTTGTATCAGTTACACTTGATGTATAATGCATTATAAAGGCATTAATAATGCAAGTTCAAATGCATTATTTATTTCCATAAATAATTGTAACCAAAGTTAAAATGCACTAGTATTTACAGATTCCTTACATCTGAAAATAGTTGTGTCGTGTTTTAATGCATATGTAGCAATGTTATACAATTATTCATGAGACCATGCATTACGGGGCATAATTAATGCATTAAAATACTTTAATAACACATATTTATACTCAAATTTGAATGGATTTGAGCTGACAATGAATATCTGTACTTTTATTAACCAACCTTCACTAAAGATTAATGAATACCGTAGCAAATGTATTGCTCATTGTTAGTTCATGTAAGTTAGCACATGTGTATTGTTTTCAGAATATAAATTTCACGGGTAAATGAATTTGACCATGGTAAAAACCATAAATATTTAGTTTATTAAATCATTTTTTGACATCTTAACAGTTGCACATGGTTGATCAAACAGGCTTCGAATAAATACTGTTACTGTAGACTCTAGAGCGACACCTATTGATCAAATACAGTGGTCCACAAATGTGTGGATGAGATTATATACAAAGGTTTTCGGAGCAAAGGAATCATCATGATGTCATCTATTTAATCAAATGAAACTGGATTAAACACTTAATGTGTCAGACTCAGCATTCTGACGATGCAATGACTTCGCTCATCATTGCGAGGATTATACTACACAAAAAACGCCTATTTTTTAACTCTAACTTTGTAAAGAAAATTTGTTCAGATAATATACCTGAGGACCTGGACTTATCGTTCTCCAAAAACTATTACAGAACAGTGTTATATTTCCTAACACTCATAATTAAAGCATTATGTTAAACTGTTTCGAGTGTGATCAATCAAGATTTTCTTTTAGACACATGGCAGCTCATGTTCCTTTTTATTTTAAGCTTAGTATGCATAATGGTTTCAAGCTGCGTGCCAGTGTTTTGCCATCCAGTATTTTCTCTATATCACAAATATCTTTATGCAAAGGTTTTAAAAATATGAATTATCTGAGACTTTCAAGAAATCGCATTGGGTTAGGGTTAACATATCTTATCAAAAGTCCCAAAATACCAGGAATAACCAGACATTTAAGGAGAACTCTAAAGGGGGTGTAGTATATATAAATTAACTCCTTTTGGCTTTATAAAAATGTAACAAAATAGTAAAACATGTGAAGGTTTAGATGTGGTGTAATGTGACGCGTGACTCAGTGAGGCGAGGGAATACTTCACGTGTGATTAATCATGTGTCTTTCAGAAGCTTCCTGTTGCTTTTATGCTTAAAAAGCATTTTATAGTTGCTATAGCTGGATGCAAACTTAACATAGATAGATAGAACGACAGAACGAAATAGATAGATGGATAGAAAGAAAGAATGATAGAACAATAATGATGTACTCCATTATGATTTATGCAGCTGTATTGCAAAGTTTTTAATTGTGACTATTATTTGAGACTAATATTCCAGCTGATATTTCAGGAATAGACGCAAAACTTTCTGTTTTTTTTCTGCTTTTGAAGACTCAAATATTAAATAAATAATTACAAATGAACTAAGTATGATTTTCTAGCTTCTCCATATATATATATATACACACTACCGGTTACAAAAGTTTAAGATCGGTAAGATTTTTTATGTTTTAAAAGAAGTATCTTCTGCTCACCGAGGCTGCAATTTTTTGATAAAAATACACAAAAAACACAGTAATATTGTGAAATATTATGACAATTTAAAATGACTTTTTTATGTTAATATATATTAAAATGTAATTTATTCCTCTGAAAAAAAGCTGAATTTTCAGCATCATTACTCCATTCTTCAGTGTCACATGATCCTTCACAAATCACTCTAATATGATGATTTTATGCTCCCAAAAACATGTATGATTATTATCCATGTTGAAAACAGTTTTTTACATTTTTATTTCAGGATTCTTTGATGAATAGAAAGTTCAAAAGAACAGCTTTTATCTGAAATGGAAAGCTTTTGTTACATTAAACACTACCCTTTAAAAAGTTTGGGGTCAGTAAGAATTTGTATTTTATTTTGGGGGGAAATAAATAAGAAATCAATACTTCTATTCATCAAGGATGAGTTACATTGATCAAAAGTTACAGTAAAGACATTTTATAATGTTAGAAAAGATTCTAATTAAATAAAAGCTGTTCTTTTGAACTTTCTATTCATCAGAAGAATCCTGAAAATAAAAATGTAAAAATACTGTTTTCAACATGGATAATAATCATACATGTTTTTGGAGCATAAAATCATCATATTAGAGTGATTTGTGAAGGATCATGTGACACTGAAGACTGGAGTAATGATGCTGAAAATTCAGCTTTTTTCTGAGGAATAAATTACATTGTAATATATATTAACATAAAAAAAGTCATTTTAAATTGTCATAATATTTCAAAATATTACTGTGTTTTTTGTGTATTTTGTATGAAAAAATTGCAGCCTTGGTGAGCAGAAGATACTTCTTTTAAAAACATAATGAAAAAATCTTTACTAATACTTATTTATCTATCATATCTACTCATATACTATACTACATACATACACACACACACACACACACACACACACACACACACACACACACATATATATAGACACAATAATCAACAGTTAAGAGCTTTTTATATAGCGAACCGTTTGCATAATGCATGCATCAGAAAGAGACATACGACACTCAAAACCTCCTCAGTTTGAAACAGAATCCTGTTTTATTTTTTCTTTTGTCTGAACAAGTTAATAGTTAATAGTAGATTTTCAGGATGTTGATAACTAGTTTGCATCTAATAAACCTACATGAACTGGTTTTAGTGGTCAGTTGGTTGTTATTGGCTTTTACAGTACTTTGTCATGTTGTAGTTAATTTGCAAGTGCAACTGTTCAGATTTAGTTCAACATTGTACAATATTTAGTCTTTTATTATTATATTAACTGCAACAGCTCACTAGTTCTTATTTTGTTGCACACATGTTCAGATCTTAGAAGAATGACGGTTTCACTCGTTTTATCAGAATACACCATAAAAATTATAGCTTATTTATTTTTCTTTATATGACATGTAAAATGTGTTTCTGTACCCAAGTTAGCTTATTAATAGTAATTCATATGTTTGAGTTTAGTAATAACAGTTAATGTAGTTGTACTGTGTGCAGGTGATATTATTATTACTGGCATATTCTTTGAGGTGTAAATAAAAACACAAGACTTCGAAATATGAAATTTCCCTTTATTTCAGAAGCAGCATCTTTTATAAAAACAAATCTGGAATGATGACTCGTAGTCATGTGCAATTCTTTCACCTCAATACAACTTTAGTAAAACTGGACAAAGATCGTATAAAACTCATCCAAATAAAATAAGGCACAGCATTGGGTTCATTTTAATGATGCATGTTTGGATAAAAGGTTTGTAACAGCATTGAGCAGATCACAATAACCTATACAGTATGGAAGTGTATAGTATGTGAAGAGAGGGAATGAGACACCGATGGGTTAAAAGTATTCAATGGGATCCTGCTGAGATTTTGAGGTCTGAATCCCGTGCAGGTCTAGTTTTTCTCCAGCGTGAGGCAGTGATTTATGGAACCCTCAGATGGATGAAGTCTCCTCCTACATCCACCTGAAGAAGGTGATAGGACACTTTAAATACACGTTCAGCACATACATCACTCACACAATATGCAGGTTGGAACATGGCAAAACCAGTTTACCTTGATAAAGTAGTTAGTCCCGGCCACAAGCTGTGTGGTGAAAGATTTGGCAGTGAAAACGGTAAACTTCTTTCCAGCCTTATTTTCTGCAGCCGCCTTGACCTGAAGCAAAAGATGCAGATTTAATGCAAATGTGGTCAACTGAAAATGTAGCCTGAAAATTTGCTTTATATATATATATATATATATATATATATATATATATATATATATGTATATGTATATATATATATATGTATATGTATATGTATATATGTATTAAATATTCTAATGCTATTATTTAAAAATAAAAATAGAAGTAAAACCCAACTGAAAAAGCCTTTACAAATGAATTACTGCGACACACCCATCTCAAATCAACAGATTAGTAGTTTAATTGTGTTTGGGTTTGAATAGAGATTAATGAGTCTAGATTATGACATATATTTAGACACATATGCTTTATTTAGGGTTCAATTGAAAAAATGGTTAATCGGTACTCAGATTTGTCAACATTAGAATCCCAGATATGCTAGCCATCGATTATTATTATTGCTTTATTTTGTTTGATTGTTTTTAATTGATTCAAACTGTTTAAATAGCTTTTATGGTATTGTGTAATTAGTAAATTTTCTATTATGTATTCCTAATTTTTATTTTCTTTAGGTTGACTTCTAACATCTTGTCTAGGGACTACAGATGAAAAATAGCCTTTGGCTAATTCTGGTACATTTACAGGAATGTTTTATTAATGTACAATGTCCCTGTCAAACTAAATTGAATAATTTTTTTTTATAAATAAAATAATACATAGATTGTTAACTTTGCACTATTTGCACTTTGTACTATTGTCACTTCAATTTTATAAAATATAATTAGTTTTTTTCCCTCTTTTAATGCATTAACAATGCTATTGGCATACTTGTGATATTCACTCTTACGTATTCTAATGCTATATTTATTAAAACAAAAAAGAAAAAGTAGTAAAAACTAACTGAAAAAGCCTATGGGGAGTATGTGATGAACCGTGTCACACCCATCTCAAACCAACATACTGAAGATGAGTCATTTATTCAGTGCTGAATCAGGATTTACTGTGTTTGGGTGATACAGAGATTTTTATGAGTCTAGACTATGACATGTATAGTAATACATACTTACATTTGTATTAACTTTGCACTATAGTCAGTTAATTTTCATAAAAATATATATATTTTTTTTAATAAAAATATATTTTGTTTATTCCCCTCTTTTGATCTGGACATGCTCGTGATATTCACTCTTCCATTATAATTAATTCTTCTTTATCTACATATATAAAAAGTAGTGAAACCAACTGAAAAAGCCTCTTTCACACAGAGTATATGATGAATTACTGTGACACACCCGATCTCAAACCAGTGGATTAGTTTGTGTTCAGGTGTGAACAGAGATTCTCATCAATTTAGACTATGACATAGTAATACATTAATTATTGTCAACTTTAAAGTGACGACAAAACAAAGTGCAAATAGTGAATTTTAATAAAAATCTAAATTTATTTTACCCCTTTTGATACGGACATGCTCTTGATATGCATGTAATATTCACTTTTACATTATTATATATTCTTAAATTACATAAAAAAATAGTAGTAAACTCTTTCACAGAGTAAGTATATGATGAATTACCGTGCCACACCCATCTCAAACCAACAGCTACTGAAGATTAGTGTGCTGATTCAGTATTTATTGTGTTTGGTGGGAATATAGAGATTCTCATGAGTCTAGAGACTGAGTATATAATTCATTTTGTGTTAACTTTGCACTATTATTGTCAACGTATATATCAGGTTAAGGCAAAATTGAGAGATGAATAATTGTCTCTTTGACGACTAGCTATTAAATTAAAGTATTCTTCCATAACACATCACACAATGCAAGTTAATTTAATATTATATAATGAAATACAAAAGGTAAATATTAAGCTGGATGACTGTTTATAGTTGTATGTTATTTTTATTTATTTTAATATTGCATGTAGATATAGAAAAATAACGTACATCTAAATAGGGTACTAATAAATAGCTAATACTAACTAATAAATAAACATCACGTGCACTCCCACGTCAGCTGACTTACGCCATCAAAACAAAAGTAAAACAATCTCACCTCATCACAGATCTTCTGCACTTCTGGAGTGGCTTTCTTCTCCTCGGAAGGTCCTCCAATAACCTTTTTGGTGGCCATTGCAATAATGTGTCGTTGGTCGTTGTCGAGATGTAAAAAAGTGCGTATTTAGACAGTTCAAATTCGCAGAAATCACTGACACTGCTACAGTATTTATGCTCCTTAGATCATATGACTATGAGCTATCATCACCGGAATATACCATGTGTTCAGAGGCGGGGGGAGGATAAAAAACCTATTCTTATAAAATGAGGCTAAAACCGTAACATGATAGCTAAATGATATATAAAGTTAATATTGTTAGTTTTTAAAGTTAAATATATTTATGAAATATAATATTGGATCTCGAATGTTTCTTTCCTCTTTTCGTTTTAGTTTAATCTAGAGAGGACGATCCCAAAAATGAGCAGGAAAAAACTATTGGGGGCGGGACTTAGTAGCCCAGGCGTTCGCTCTGATTGGTCAAGACCAGAGCCGTTAAATATGAGAGTTACGACACTCTTTGATCTCGCCGCCACGCGGTCACGTGCTTCGTGTAGCTCTCAATAGTTCCAAACATTGTTGCCAAGTCCGCTTATTCTAAGCGACTTTGGCTTGTTTTTCTGTAAAGTCGCTTGTAAATAATGGGAGTCGCGGGTCGCGTTTTTTTGGGCTTGTTTCTAAAGTGTAGTTGCTTATTTGGGCTTGCTCCCAGCTCGTTGCAAAGCAGATATTTTCTATGTTATTTAAACGTAGGAGTTTGTCTTGCCTGTTCCCTCTCTCCCTTTCCCCATTCATAGAGTTTTTTCCCACCCACATCCTGCTTCTAATTGGCTCTGACCCAGATGGCAACGAGTACTAGCCAATCAGAGGTAGAGCAGGGCAATCGTTGTTTTTTTTTTTTTTTTTTCGTTTTTTTTTTTTCTGGTTAGTTAAACGTCAGTGAGTGATGTTAAAATGAAAATACTTGCGAGTCTGGACCATCGCGACTGATACTGACTACTAGACTGTAGGAGAGTTTTATATATATATATATTAATTATATGTTAGATATTTTAGATATAGATATTAATTTAATATCGTTTAACTGTTAAGCCTTTAACTGTCACTCCCCCTTTTTCCATGAAAATCACTATTCAAATGGTTTTAATTCAAGAATGCTTTGGAATATAGACCTTTGGTCTTGTTTTAAAGAAGACATTTGCCAAATTATTTTTGAAGTGCAGTATTATGAAATTATGAAAGTGAAACAGAAAAAAGTTATAACTTTGAGTTTATGAAAATGAACAATGTAAAAATATAATTATTTCTATTTTATATAAAATATATATATTGCAAAATATATATTTTACTCTAAAATTGCAAGAAAATGTAAGCCAAAAATCTGAAGAAGTTCTAAATTTTAGGTTGACATCTCAAAATTAGCTCTCAGTCAGATTTTATTTGGGCACAGTACCAACACTAGATGGGCAGCCAAGCTTTATTACAGAAGAAAAATAAACTGTACCGTGTGCACAGTTTTACAAAACTGTCCACAGTGGATGTAAATTGACATTCACAGTTTAAAACTATCCGATCCGTCCCCAGAGATTGTAGTTTTTTTCTCGTCCCGAAACCTAGGGGCTCCGTAGAAAAAAACCGCTTTTGCTGTCTATGAGAAAAAGTCGCTTGTTTTGGGCTTGTTTTCACCGGGTTGGTTGTTTATTTGTCTCGCGAGATCTGGCAACACTGCATACGGGCATTTGCCGACCCGGCGCCATTGCTGCGTGCAAAACAGATTAGAAGAAACAATACGAGTTGAACGAAGTGAAATGAGTTTCGTGCTATATAGTGAAAATAGTCATCCCTGCTGGGTTAATGGATGATAAAATTCGTGCCGGAGGTTCAGATAAATCGGGATTTTACACTATACCCGTAGACTCCATGGATGTGAGAAGACTAAGCTTTTGTCCGAACAACGACGGAGATTATGGCTGGCGAGGATAAACAGGAAAGAAACTCACTCAAAACACGCAAGAATTTGTTTGACAAAAGCACAATGTTGTGTTTTAATGCGAGTGTAAACAAATATAAGTTAACACATTGCAGTTTGAAAAATGTCCTGGATGAACAAAATGACGAGGTATTAAAAACACAAAACAACCTTGTTTCCACTGTTTGATCTCACATTCTAGCATTGCGATCTCAGATTATGTCCCTATACCCGCGTATAATGTAGTTCCGCATTACATTAATAAAATTGCACGCGAGTTATTTATTTTTATATTCATGCACCAAACCATGACGCCCGCAAGTACATGCATATCACAGAAAGCACCGGTGACTGTTTTAAGGGGAACATGGATTAA